>JASAMW010000106.1:0-11377 GCA_030247985.1 Epsilonema sp. ZAB3_2
AAAGAGATCATCTGTTTCACTTTAAAGGGGAACTTTGCGCGGAAAATTCGGGGTAAGGCCAGGCCACACACATCATTAGATAAGAGCATAATAGATAGAGCATATCATGGACGAAATATGTGCTAAACTGCGCAAGGACACCTGTTTTTTGGCCTCCCATTCCACAGGCAGTGAAGATACAGCAAAACTTTATACAATAAAAAGGTCAGAACACCAAACGGAGCACACGGTGGTAGCAAAATTATTCCGATCAGTGCAATGGTTAGTGAGCTACGTGCTCTCAAGCTGAGTTTCCCGTTCACAGATCTGTTTTTGCCTGTAACTCAAGAATGACGCAACGTAGAGGGATGGGACTTGGTGCGTTTTGCAGCATTTTTTTATGCTCTATCTAATGATGTGTGTAGCCTTACCCCGAATTTTCCGCGCAAAGTTCCCCTTTAACTATGTACATTATCTGCAAAATGAAATGAATCAGAGAGTACGTACTGTACTTACCAGTACATGGAGGTAGGCCTATCATCTGCTGATTACGTTGCTGCATAAGCGTACAGTACGTAAAAGCAGGACACTCCAGGTAAAAGTTATGGAGCAGAGGATGAAGGTTGTTCTTGCACATAAGCAGTCTCCAGTTGTATCCCAGAGTCTGCACTGGAGTTGCTGTTAGTTCTGTGTGCAAGTTCCATGTCCACTGCAATGTGCGGAGCCAGTAGAGATGCCGTCTTCTCGCAGCGACCACCAATGAGCTTTTTGCAAACCAGCTCATGCTTCGCATTTTCGAGAAGCTCGTGTACTTCCCCGAAGCTTGGTCTCTCCTTGCGGTCATAGCTCCAGCATCTCATCATAAAGGGTGATTCTCACTAGCTTATGTGACACTACCATGGACCGTGTACGATGTATACGTACAGTGCGTACACTGTGCAGTACCAAACCAACTGGCTGGCATTTGACGGTGGAAGCATAATATCTGGCCAATGAGTTGGTTGGTGTCTTGATATAGCTATCTATTTGAAATGTTTTTCGATTTTTGGATTTTTTCTGATTTTGCGAAAATTTCTGCATTCTCAGTATAAAATGCCAGTTATGCACATACGTAGTAGGTACCGTACTATGGGCGCGTTTTAAAACCATGCGCAGTGTCAAGTTTTGCTGGTGTGAATCACCCAATAATCTCCTGGACACATCTTGGAAAACCATCCGTGTTGCAGGGAGCTGGAAAGTCCGCAAGAGTTTTGTGCTCCTCCACAACTGCCCGCTGAATTTGCATTGGTGTCATGCGTGGGAAGGGATTGTGGCAACACGGTTGAAACGGGTCTGCGCACCAAGTGAAGACTTCCCACAGCAGAACGCCAAAAGCGAACACGTCCGACTTCTCGCTGTACAGCCCATCCATAAACGCCTCTGGAGGAGTCCAGGACACTGGAATGTACTTCATATTGGTGTCCCGGATCTCCAGGTTTGCCGAACTCTCTGCCATTTTCGCCAGCCCGAAATCGGCGATCTTCGCCACTCTTGGCTTCTTGCTGTGATCATGGATTTGAAGCAGGCAATTCCTCGCGGCCAGGTCACGATGGAGGAAGCCTCGGCTGACCAGGTACTGGCAGGCTCTCAGGATGTCGAAGAGGATCTGCAGTTTCTCTGCAGTTCGAATCTTCTCTCTGATGTCGGGTTGATGCAGATACTGATCAAGTGAGCCACCATTGATGTATTCCAAGACCAGCCAGATGGGCGTCTCAGAAAGACAGATGCCCACCAATCGGACAATGTTCGTGTGCTTCAGCTTGGACATCAGTAGAGCCTCATCTCTGAACTCCATCAACAGCTTTTGGTCATAGTATGGGGTACTGCTACCACTTTCAGTGTTGTCACGGCCAAGAAAAGGAGCGCGGATGCTTCCGCTGCTTATTGGAGCAGAGGAGGGATGAAGAACTTTTTGAACAACGATCATATTGCCATCCCTTTGGCCCAGCTCAGGTACATGAAGGAGGATTTTTGCTCGGTGTGCACTGGCGAATTTTCCCCTCCCAAGCTGCTCCAGACGCTGGATATCAGTGCTGGAGAGTGGTCTCCAACTTTGGCGATCAACAATGCCAATAACCAGATAATTATACGTGTTCCTGTAGTGGTGAAAGATGAGGAAGATGACATTGGGGAGGCAGTGACTACAATAGATAGCGAAGCCCATGATGAGGTTGGCACCCATCTGTGTGACAACTTTCGTGAGTGTGTCTTGAATGTTGACGTAGGTTAGGAAGCTCAGTGGTAGTAGGATGGAAGTAGCTACACTGGTCCACATGATGTGCTTCGCCTTTCGTTCAATGTAGACAGTCTTCTCTATTGAACTGTGGAGCAGGTACACTGTATTGGCTGCAGAAATCATGGTAGGAAGAATGAACAGGATCAAGGTGTGTCCCTCCACCATTTCCCTGCAAAGTATAGATGGCATGTCATTTTCGAGGCGGTCATACAAGACAGAATCCACCCCGAAACGCATTCCAAGTTGCCAGGCCATGAGAACCACCACCTCCATGCCACAACAGCATAAGACAATGATGAGCATCTTTTTCCAGGTCAGCTGAATTACTCGTTTCCCCAGAGAAATGCCATTGACATTTTTCAGGCGCAAGGCCATCGCTGACAAGGTTCCCCCATGTGCAGTGAAGAATATGCCAGAGGTGCACCAGTAGAGCTTGCAATTGATGTTTGTAGGCTTGGTGACCAGAAGAAAAGCCTGAAGGAAGATGGCTGCTGTCAGGATAAGTTCAAAGTAGAGGCTATTGATAACTTCAAGCTGAAGTAGGGGGCTGTTTCGCTTCTTATAGTACAGTATGATTGTTCCAAGTGATAGGAGGCAGCCCAGTATGGACAAGGACAGAAGAATGACAAATGGTAGCTCGTATATTGACGAATACGCACTACTCTGTCGCTGACAAGTTGTGCGGCCATTTATTGAGTTTGGGTACTCGTCTTTGTTGCAGCGTGTGCAAGACTGATTACGATCTGGACCAGTGACTATTTCTATGTTGCTGCAGTTCTCACACTTGTAGCAGCAAGCTCGTCCGCTGTTCCCGCCATCATTGTCTTTTTGGCTTGCTTCCATATAAATGCGTCTTGCATTTTTAGAACATGTGGGGTTGCAACTCCGGACACTTTTATTGATGCTGTCATCCCATTGACCTATTACAGTTGAGGTGACGTTTTCCAACATGCAACGTGAAGGTTGATCATGTGTATCATGACAGGAAGCATTTGCCAGCCATTTGTAAGGAAAATACGAGGTATCATTGGCAGTGTATTTGTATTGGAAAAGAGAGTACAATGGCGGGCCGCTGTTGTTGTACTTTCCCTGAAACCCTTCATGCAGCTGTTGTAGCCGCTTAAACAGACCTTTTCCATCAGTGGAATTCAGCAAGTCTTGGATGCATGTTATGTCATTTTGAGGCTGGCCACACCTTTCGTTTAGCAATTTCTCAAAGACTAACTGATAGGCTGAAACAGCACGGATGATGTAATGGCATCTACCATAGCCGCCATCATCAAAGCATTCCTTTTGGGGTCCTGTGCAGTTTCGCAATCCGCTAATGCAGCAGTTTTGTTTCTGGAAGAGTTCATTGAGCCAAATATGCTCATCAAGTTCACTTTCGTTGAACGCCTGAATCCAATTAGATCGAAAGGGTATATAAGGTATGGAAAGTGGTTCCGAATTGACAGCTCCATCAACCACTTCTTCAACTCCTTCCACAACTTCAGGAATTGTGCTCCATAGATCTGTCCCGATCCACTGGAATTGATTTGTTGCATTATTTTGCATCCTGAGCTCTTCCTGATATTCTTTGAAGAACTGCTTTGCTGAATCAATACCCAGGATTAGAATGATGACCCTTGGCTTTTGGTCAAAGATGTTTGAAGTATTCTTCTTCAAAACGTCAAAGAAGTCCGATTTGCCACTCTTGGGATCAGGGAAGATCTTGTAGTGCTTCTCCACGCAAATGTCTTTGTTCATCAGGGCGTTTAGGAGTTCTCGTTCCATTGAGTAACCATAACTGGTGTGGTCAAACACAATCGATACTAGCTTCCATTGCTTCTGATGCAGGAACTCGGCGATCACATCGGCTTGGTAGATGTCTTCTGGAATGGTGCGCAAGAACATGCCGTAGCGCTGCTGATTGTTCAGCTCATCGCTGGTTGCCAAGGAACTGATGGTAGGGATGCAGTAGGCCTCCAGTGCAGGTGCAACTCTGCGGACTGCATCACTTCTTAAGGCGCCAACGCATCCAACGATCATGTTTTCCTGGTGGTTTTCTAAGCTACTGCCAGGGCAAATGCCAGTGTTATTCGGTATCGCTCGAATGAAGTCGAGAGCATTCTGCTCTGCTACCACTGCACTGAAGCAGGTGTCTCGAATCCAGTAGCCGAAGGTGAAGGTGTAGTTGAGCTCACGAAAGCGCGCATTCGCTTGCTGAATCGCCCAGAGGAACGCTTCCACCTTAAATGCATTGGACAGACTCCCTGCGAACATGAATTCAATTACAAGTTTGCAATTGGAAGTACAGGGTGTCCCACGTAGACCTATCTAACGTCTAACGATCCAGCCTTATAACTTCCGTATTATAGTAGATATCAAGCTCAAATTTTGTCCCCAGAAACCCAAGAATATACCATTTGTTGTGACAAAATTTGAACCAAATAAGTCAACTAGGAATGAAATTACAGGGTTGAAATTGTTGGACCCTGTTTTTAGCACTTTCCGCACTGAGCATGGTTTTCACATTGAAATATTCTGCTCAGCATGGTCAAGCAGCTCATCCACCATGGATATATTGCGGAACAACAATGGCTGAACGTCATCACGGTCTAGAACATGAAGGATACAAAAAAATACAGGCGATTTACCGCCCATAACAGCCTTCAAGGAGCTGTCGAAGTCAATGGCGGCACCGCTAATTTCAAAATGTTGAAAAATGTGGTCACAAATTTGCAAGCTCGTAATTTCATCCCTAGTTGACCTATATCTGGCTCAAATTTGTCACAACAAATGGTATATTCTTGGGTTTCTGGGGACAAAATTTCAGCTCGATATCTACTGCAATACGGTAGTTATAAGGCTGGATCGTTAGATAGGTCTACGTGGGACACCCTGTACCTACACTTGTTCATACATAACCTAGTCATTTGTCCTTACCCGAATCACATAGGAGGGTTGAAGATTTGAATCGCAATAGCGATTATCTTTGTCATTCTCCGGATTAGTATGTAACGGAAATTCTCCTACCAACCGGACTGTGCCATCCCGTTTCATCTCCTTGAGTTGACCTGTTGATGTAACAACAACAACCTGCATTAGTGCAGGTACCAATAATAGGATAGGCCAAACTTTGAGACTCAATTTAAGCGTCATGTTGGTCGACTTGGTCATATTGGTCGAAGCAGGTCGAAACCTAAACTTATCCAGCTTATTGGTCGAAACCTAAACTTATCCAGCGAAGCCAATCCAGCAACAACTGTACAGTAGGTGAGTTCCTTAGGTGTGTGCCCATACAAGAATGTTTCAGTTTTGCTTCACTTCCAAGCTCGTGTTCACGTGTTTTGCATTGGTCCAAATCAAAAAGCTTGCAGATGTACTGTACAGTACATAGCGGTAGCATGTACAGTAATGTACGAGTACTGCTGTGTTTGCTTTGCTGTGCAAGTAATTGTTTTTATTGCATATACGCTGTATAGAGAGAGTACTTGGCCAGCAGGTGTTGTGTTTGTCTTTGTTGTAAAATTATTGCATTCCAACTTTACGTACTGTACGTATAGGGTAGGTGCAGATTACTGCAGCAGAGCTGGGTGAGAACGCTGCAAAGAACGTGAGAAAGATAATACCATACAAACCAAAGCAACATTATTGTACAGGGTGTATCAGAATTTACTCGCCGGATGTTTGTGCTTATATCTTCCCACCGGAGTGTCACATTCAAATGCGGTTTTTTGCGTTGAATAGCCAAGGCTTCAACGTTGATGCATTCAAACTTTCAGCTTTCTAGGTCAATAGGAAGCGGCTCAAACAGCTCGATTTGCAAAGCGTCAATTTTCACACATTTTTGCAGGCGGCCAGGTACAGATCGGCTCCGGTTTTTCTCTCCCCAGTTTACCTAACCCAGTTCTCTCCTTAGTTTTCCTTCCGCAGCATTCCCCTCCCCAGTTTTTATCTGGAGCACAAGTTTCGGTAGAGTTTTCCATCTCCATGCCACTTCTCTTGCAGATTCATTCGAACTTAGCAAACAGTGTTACAGCCAAAATTCGGTCATCCAAGCTTTTCCTTGGGACGCTGATGCCATGGTGATCAAACTGAAGTCTATCTTCGACAAGACTGCTCAAAAATGCATAAAAGTTAGAGTGGAATGGTGAACAGACTTGAAAGAGCGAGAACAAAGCGAAAATGCAAATCCGTTGGCCCGCCTCGGTGCCCTTCCTCCGTTTTGCGCCAAAAAAGGCTCCGCAACTTTGACCGCTTACAGCGCCATGGCAATGCAACCTAGGAAGCTAAAATTTTGGCTGCATCAACGTTGAAGCCTTGGCTACTCAACGCAAAAAACCGCATTCGAATGTGACACTCCGGTGGGGAGATATAAGCACAAACATCCGGCGAGTAAATTCTGATACACCCTGTACATACGTACGTTGTACCTAGCACTACTGTGTGTTGTGTACAGTATTCATGTCTTGTTTGGCCATAAAAGTTAGCCCACTTTTGGAATGCGCATCACTTACATATTTTATAGGATTAGACGTCCAGCGAACGCATGGCGCGCGTCAGTCAGGGTGGCATTCCATCCCACTCTCACCTCATCTGCAGTCAAACAGAAGCCGCCACATGCGGAATGCTTTCATTACATTACGGATTGCTTTCATATTTTGATTGCTTTCATTACATTATACTTTCATTACGGAATTGCTTTCATTCATTGCGGAATCAGTTTCATTACAGAATGCTTTACTGTCTTTCTTGTTGACACCTGATATTATGACCAGAGCCGATGGTCGCTTTTTTATTTTCATCCAACTCTATTTTCGCCATAGGTAAGTAGCCTACCGTATATTCATTCATCTGACGTTTCTGGTAGCAGATTACAGGTGCATAAATACACGAAGGGCCCACACGGTACGCAGTATTACCGGCGAACTCGTGTCAGTGGGGCGCTACAGACGTGAACTTCGAATTCGCTCCGAATTCGGAGCCCTGACTATGCTTCAACATGCAAAATCACCGAGTTCGCTCCGAACTCGCTCCGTTTTTCGGAACGTGCGTGTGAACAACCGAGTTTGTAATTCGAAGTGGTGTGAGTCATTGACGTTCGTTTCGGATCAAAACAAAGCCATTCCAAACTCGGAGCGAACTCGCTCGGAGCAAACTCGGAGCACGTCTGAAGCGCACCAGTCTGTGTTTATTGATGCCGTCGCAATACGCCGCGAATCCAGCCGAGGTAAGGGTAGACGTCACTGTACACGCCCGGCTTGTGATTGACGGCGCATCCTTCGCCCCAGGCCACAATTCCCACCAATTTCACCGACTGATATCGACCAATATTTCTATTTGAAACGCCGTCGTCGTTATAGTAGCTTTTCAGTACGCACATCAATGGACTGCCAGAATCACCCTAAATGCATTTACAATACAGGAACGTACAACAAAAGATAAATAATGCATTTACAGTATGTACGTATAAATTTTACTGTATTGTATGTAAACTACTGCACAGTATGTACAGTTTACGAACGAACGCAATTGTACAGGCTGTTTAGTGTGTTATGTCACCTCGAAAATGCTAATAACTTCTGTTTTAATGAAGGAATTTCAACCAAATTTTTTCTATTGGAATCCTGAAAATTTAGGAAACAAGCATGCAAAATTTCATGGCTGAATGTAAAGTACGAAGGGATTATGAAGCCTCAAACATTGGGAGTCAAAATCGGCAGTGGCGTGAAAAACGCTCTATTTTCGAAGTCCACATGGCAGAAGGTGTGCTGTTCCCCTCCATTCAAGCATCCATTCGAATCTTCTGAAGCTTACAATGCCTAAACATTGAGGCAGGGAACATTGCCGCCATCCCTACGAACATGCTTGAAAAGAGTATTTTCCAGAGTTTTGAAGACGGCTGCACAAGTGCTGAAGAGCGGAGGCGGACACTTCGAAAAATAGGACCTGAAAGGGCATTTTGTGCATGCTTGTTTCCAAAATTTTCAGGATTCTAATAAAAAAATTTGGTTGAAATCCCTTCATTAAGCCAGAAGTTATTAGCATTTTCGAGGTGACATAACAAACTAAACAGCCTGTATATACTTTGCAAGCGTCTCGTCTCCAGTGTCTTCCAGCCGCGCAGATTTGCTTCTCTTGAATGAAACAGTCGGGCATGTCGTACCAGACGGCACAGGCGGCACTGCTGAACAGATCCACCCTGGCATGCATTAGCCTCTCCGATGGCGCTACAAAAGCCAAAGATTTTATGCGCAAGTAAAAGCCCGTGCATGAATTGCATGTAAAATGGGCAAGTAAGTACCGGCACATAATATGTTATGTATGTGTGTATGTATGTACTGTTACATACTTATGTACGGTGTTACGTAGGTCGATTGACAGACCAGAACATACATACATACATACATACGTACATACATATGTACGTACATACGTACATACATACATACATACATACATACATACATACATACATACATACATACATACATACATACATACATACATACATACATACATACATACATACATACATACATACATACATACATACATACATTCATACATACATACAGTACGTACTAGGGTGGAGTTGCTCACGTTGTCTCAGTTCATTCGCTCCCCATCCTGCGATCATGCAGTGGTCAAAGATTCGATAATATCGCTGTCCGCTTGCGCGATCCGTTTCATTCATCAGTTCGATCAGGTCGACGTGGGAATTCAGCTGAACCCGTTCCCGAAGCACGATTATGGCTAAGTCGTTGTAGTGATAAAAGGCGGTGTTATTCTTGCAGCTGATTCGACGAAAGTTCGGATGCACGACGATGGTGAGCGGATGCAGTTCCACCTCGTATTTTTCCACGGCACCGACTCGTCTGAGGTCCCCTGCTATTAGTCGAATTTCGTCAAGACTGAAACATAAAACGCGTGCTATAAATGAATAAATAAATAAATAAATAAATAGGCTAAATAAATAAATAAATAAATAAATAAATAAATAAATAAATAAATAGGCCTAAATAAATAAATAAATAAATAAATAAATAAATAAATAAATAAATAAATAAATAAATAAATAAATAAATAAATATGACTAGTAGCTTCTTTTTCTTGGTACCGTAGCATTCTATTGCCAAATTTAGTGACAGGGCACACGCAGTGTGCAGCAGTGAGAATGGCGTTGGTTGCGATCAGAGAGCCAGAGCAGGGATACAGCGGACCTGTTGCTTCTCTCTCGATTCGAACCAGCCAAGGATACATTTTTCCGTCGGAAAAGCGTGGAACCGTCGCGCCACCAACGATCCTTTTTCGACGAATTTGAGGCTCTGCAATTGCTCAACAATTTGTTATATTGTTTTAGGAGAACTTTGGCCTACTCTTGTCTTGTCACGATGTACCGCTGAATGGCTGTGGCTACTGTCCGATTGACAAATATGCCAGTCCATAATTTTAATTTTATTAAAATACGCTTGCAATAAATAAATGGCACTGGCGCATTTGCACTTCTCATCTCACCAGATGAAACAACTTCAGTCCAAAACATCAGCTTTACGACAGCCCATATGGCGATGCCAAGATAATTCATTAGCCTACGTACATTACGAGCGAAGTGTCTATAGTATACTAAGATAGTGTAAAGCATAGAGCAGAATATTGCTTGGTCATGTTCATTTCACCAAGAAACCGCTAGAATGTAAAACGCAACGATTCTCATGGATAACTTTACACGATGGACCTGCATGTAGAAAGTATGGTGCACGTGGACGACTGCGAAAGAAATGGACCCGACTTGGACCGCGCCGAAAGGGAAACAAATAGGTGTTTCAAGTTACTGGGGGTTTAGGCTGCGGCTGAGACTGAGGCCTACTCCTCTGCATCCAATACCTAAACCTAAGCCTTAGCCTGAGCCTAAGCCTATTTCCGTCCATGCGCTTGCGCAAAATAGATACTACTCTCCACTGCCCAGCGCCCAACGCCCAGTGGCTAACCGCAATGCGCCCAGTAACTTCAAACACCTCATTCTTTTCTTTTCTTTTATTTCTTTTTCGGCATGTGATGTGGCACGTACTCCTAGAGCGCGCGCTGGTCGCCCTCCTCCCGACGGGCGCGCGCAGCGAAGCGGAGCGCGCGCGTGAATATGGACGCGCGAAAAATATGGTCCATTCCTTTCGCATCTGTCTACGCTGGACCTCCGTACTTTCTACAGGCGTGTGGACAGCTTAACAGGTATTGCAGGTCCATTGTGTAAAGTTATCCATGAGAATCGTTGTGTTTTACATTCTAGCGGCCTGGGGGCACTGCTTCTGCTTCACGCATAAAGACATGTAAGTACAAGTTGTAAGCCTAACGAACTTGTTTTGTCTCATCACACAAGCTTGAGCATTGCTTTCAGAATGTGAGGATGTTTTAGATGTCAGGTATTTTGGTGTACATACATACATACACATTCTGTATGTACATACATACATAACACCAGAAATGATAAAAGGGGGGGGGGCGGGGGGGGGGGGCGGGCGCAGGTCCCCCCCCCCTCCCCCCCCCCCTCCTTCCCTAGCCCCGCCCCCCTTCCCCCGCCTCCCACCCCACTATAACACAGTTAACACTGTACAATGTAACGTACCATAATGTACATACGGTACGTAGTGCAAATTTTCGGGCTAACAGCTTATGCGTGCTTTGCTCTGCTACAGTAAGAGCCATCAGGCTTCAGTTTGGTACCGCCAACAGACTCAATAAACATATCCTAGCTACATAGATGCTCATAACATGCATAAGCCTCTTAGTTGTTCTCGCTTGAGTAGTTATGTCATTTGGTGATTCCGGAGTTGTGTCTGATTTCCCCTTGATTAGACCGGAGAGAAAGGACAACCGCGCCCACTGTCCACATGCTTGTTTCTGTGAACGCCCCACAGCACCACAAAAACACATCTTCGACAGCCCTACCCTACAAACATATCCTTCCGCTGTGGAACCCAGGCATTAGCGGCTTAGACGAGCCATTCATTGGAGGCATCGGGATGTGGCCTGTAAGCGGATTTGGAGGATTTTGTTTGGCATCCAACCAACATCCTTCTCTAAGTATCTCGATCACCCAAAGATCGCCATCTGCCCACTCGTTTGTGCTGAAAAAAAGGAAAA
>JASAMW010000108.1:0-16055 GCA_030247985.1 Epsilonema sp. ZAB3_2
TATCACGTGATGTACATGTCCATACTCTTCGTACAGTTAAAGTTGGAAGTATGCACATGCCCAACTACCGCAAAGAAATCGACAAACAAACCGTAGGTACAATGTGAGGAATTGAACAGGTGAGGTGATGAAGAATCGTCAATTCGTTGACCTGCGTCATGATTCTGGGATCTGTATGGCCGCAAAGTGACGCCGGGTCACATGGATGAGTTTGACGTTTGCGACTCATGCCCATCCCGAGTCATGACGCAAGAAGCGAATAGAGCCAAAGTTCACAAAATTAGCGCTGGGCGCAGGTTCAATAAACAACCTGCACTGCTTTTTGAGCAGAAAATGGCGCCCCCTCGCAATAACCTAAAATGATCTGATACTATACGTATACTTTATACCACGGTAGAAAGAAAACGATAAGAAGGTGAAGTTATTACAGCCATGGTCGCTGTCAGTAAACGGTAAAAGTACAGTAAAAAAGTACTCTTTTACCGCCAAAATTTTTGAAAGTACTTTCGGCTGACTCGACGGTAAAAAGTACAGCCAAATAATTTACCGTCATCATTCAACGGTAAAAAGTACAGTACCGTTTTGAAAAACTGCAAAAGTACAGGCGGTAAAACGGTAAAGTAATTACCGTTGACAACACTAATGTGTATTTTGCAGATGATATATACATTGGTTTGGATGTGGCGTCAGATGAAAATGTACTTCGGTATCTTACTCATTTGTTCTGTTGATAAAGGTACAGCATACAGCATGTCCTTTGCCTTTTTTGAGTCTTGAGAGGAGGAGGAAACCTTTTGGTACGACGCAAAGGGTAGTAGGGTTGCGTGCGGCGGGTCTTCTTGACCAGAGCTTCGGCATTCGACAACTACGTTTTCGCTTTCTCCTGCTGCTCTGCTCCGACACGTCTGATCATGTCAAAGAAAGGATGCGACATCATGATCCGGTGTTTGGGGTGAATGAAATGGAAAAGCGATAAGAGCAGTGTGTTTGAAGGGCGTGTTGTGCGCTTGAGAGCAGAGTAGAGGATGGCAATGTCAGTTTCTGACGGCGGCATTGTTCGACAACATTTGCGACGGAGCTGTTACAGCAGGGTGGTGATGCTCAACTCTTGAGCGTGATGTGTTCATGCTGCGGCCCGATCCGACAAGATTTCCTGTGCCTTGTTGCACCTCGAGGCCACCGAAAGAAAAGGCAGTGTCGAGGCGTGTGTCGCCTTTTGTCATCCCCGAGGACAAAAAGACCCGAAGTGTCGCATTTTCCCGAAAATACCCCCATCTTTATGCAAGAATAGTGTACGTATACATATGTAAGGCACATTTTTGATTAAAACATGGCAGGTGGGCCTCTGGTTTATGCCAACGCTACGTTTTTAAATTCTATGGTTTACGGTAGAAAGATCTACAGTACAGTTTCTATCTATACTTTACGTTTGCTATTTTTCTGCACATACGTGAGTGAGCTACGACAGCGGACGTGAAAGAAGGAGGAGAAGCATCCTTTAGCCTCTTATCACAGCTAATAGGAAGGCAACCTGTTTCCGGCGAGGAAAGCGAAAGAAAGGTCACCGCCTGCTGGCATCCCAAAGCCAATACGTTTCATAGATTCACAATACCAGTAGTATGTACCTGTAATGTTTCATGCCGATATTCGGCTCGACACGAGAAAAACGTTGATGTCACACACAACACAACACCTTGACAAAATAGGCGCAATTAGGGACAGCTCTATCAGAAGATGAAGCTGAAGTGAGACCACCTATCAGCTTGAAAAGGAACAACCGCCCGTCGAGCCAAAGAGGCAGCTGATGCATCCGCGCACTTCCCTTGTGCAATTATCGCCGGAAACAAGCAAGACGTCAAGAGACAGCGGTCGGTCTCGAAGTGACCTGATTACGCACGGATGGCTACGGTAGCGCTGTCCTAAAATTGCGTACAGATGTAAAACGTATGTATGTAAACAAAACACTATCTACGCAAAGAGCTGTATTGGCAATAAATAAATACAGGGTGTCTCACGTAGACCTACCTAACGACTCAGCCTTATAACTTCCGTATTACAGTAGATATCAAGCTGAAATTTTGTCCCCATAAACCCAATAATATACCGTACTTTGTGGAAAAATTTGAGCCAGGTATGTCAAGCAGGGATGAAATTACGAGCTTGCAAAGTTGCGACCACTTTTTTCAGCATTTTGAAATCAGTGGTGCCACTATTGACCTCGACAGACCCTTGAAGGCTGTTATGGGCGGTAAATCGCCTGTATTTTTGAATCCTTTGTGTTCTGGACTGTGGTGATGTTCAGCCAGTGTTGTTCCACCATATTGCCATGTTGGATAAGCTGCTAGACCATGCTGAGCAAAAGATTCTAATCTCAAAACCATGCTCAGGGCAGGAAAATGGTAAAAACAGGGTCAAAAATTTATAAGCCTGTAATTTCGTTCGCTATGGGCCTATCTGACTCAAATTTTGCCACAAAGTATGGTATATTCTTGGGTTTCTGGGGACAAAATTTCAGCTCGATATCTACTGTAGTACGGAAGTTATAAGGCTGAGTCGTTAGGTAGGTCTACGTGAGACACCCTGTAGCATAAGGTGACTTGAGGTCATCTACTTAGGTGTGTACTGTGTAGTCAAATGGTTAAGGCGCTCACCTGGAACGCGAGAGATCCAGGGTTCGATTCCCTGGCATATCTGGCAAATTTTCCTACTACTGTAGTACTATGTCACTCTAGCCGGCCCTGGTTGATTGAGAGGTGACAAATAGGCGCACTCTCCTAGAAAAACCGGCTAAGCTAGCTGTCATGATCAAAAGGCGGAAATTGCGGTGACTTGAGGTCATCATCCAGGTGTCGTGTAGTCAAATGAGTAAGAGAGATCCAGGGTACGATTCCCTGGCGCATCTGGGCAAATTTTTCTTCTCGACTATATTACTCAAGCTACTTTACCTACAGCCAATCACTCCTAAATCAAGCTACACTTCAGATCAGTTCCCCATCGATTGACGACTTGCATACAGTAGCCCCAGAGGATAGAATAGGATACACGCATCGGTACTGAAACTTGAAGGTGTCTATGCAAGTCCTTGGTGTCTATGATTGAGGAACGCCACAAATTTCAGTGCAAAAAATCAGTCAGGAAAAAGCGAACATGTCGGCATATCTACTGCTGTGTTATAGCTGCTTTGCTTGCGAAAGAAAAAGCAAGAATAGGATCGATGAAATCGTAATATAAAACGTGGCCAACTTTGGACGTGAAAACGGACAAGAAATAGAATGAGAAGCGGCTAAGTAAAAATTCACGACGTTTCATGAAGAATTACATTGCACACATTTCAAAAGAGGTAATATTCTCATTTGCATTGTGCAATTTTCTTCTTTGCGTCGAAACTGCTTTTCTTTAGATTGCAAATATAGGTCGAGAACGCCAACGTTGGCCGAGTGGAGGGGTGCTTTCTGACGCTTTCTATCTTTTTGGCATCAGTCAAAAATAACGAGTAAGTTTTTTCTTCCTTGTTGCTTTGTTTTGGTGTAATGTTCTCCGTAATATGACAGCTTTCGGAATATGTATAGCTCATGCTATATTGCTACATGAGTGCAAGCAGTTTTTGCCACACAGTCGGTGAATTGAGAGAAGTCGAAACTTGCAAAGTCGTGATGCACACTTTTTCTTATGTATGGCACAAAATTGCGTGAAGTGTTCCAGCGAAAAAGTACTGTACTCCAGCAAAATTTTGTCTGGACGCTGCAAAAATTGATTTCATTCACGAATTTTTTTTACCAGTTTCATGTATTTCGTACTTAGGCTATAGGGATAAATGTAAATTGCGCAGCACGGGGAATAGCCCTCTAATTTATGCAACAAGTTGGTCGGTCACCTTGCTGTCTTTATGTGCTTGATTTACGTTTGAATCCGCAGTTTTGAGCGTGCTCGTTTCTGTTGTAGGATCAACTTGCATGGGTCATCGGTCTCTCATCTAGTCCGCTAGTCGTCTTCTTTTTGCTATCTTGTGACAAGGACGCTGTGTAGTGACGACAGGACAAGAAACGACGCAAATAAGGAGACAATAATGCCGGTTCCGAGCCAGGGCGCCGCCTTTTTCCCCTCCAATTTCTGGAACACTGCTGCCTTTCAGCACTATCAGCAGCAGCAGCAGCAACAAATGAGTGCCTTCGCGGCGGCAGCAGCCACCGCCTCCTCCCCCATTCCCCATCAACAGCAACAGCCCTCTGCGCAGCAGATGCCCATGTTCCCCCCTTCAGTCTCCGCCTTTCCTCCGCTCATCCCTCACGCCAATCTGGCCGGTGGCGCAGGGGCAGGAGGCGGAGGCGGCGGTTCGAATCCCCTGCTCCTCTCCTCTATGCAGCAGCAGTACGCGAGCGGAGCTCAGAGTTCCGCGCCCGCTGCCCTTCCCCATTTGCAGCAGCAGAGCAGCAGTCATCATCTGCTGACGATGATGAACGGAGTGATGCAGCCCCACCAAGCCCAGCAGCAGCAGCAGCATCTGCACCATCAAGGAGGAGGCTTGCAACATCATCTTCACCAGTTGAATAGTCCGCCGGTGGTGGAGACAGTGGCGGCTCCGAGTCCGACGTTTCCGTCTTCCGCGCCGACTCCTTCGCCCCCGGCCGGAGTGGGAGACGCGACGAACGGCAGCGGAAAGCTCGTCTGGCTCAGCTCCCAGGCCGGACTCATTCAGACCAACGGAGAATGCGGAACCATCAGTTTCCAGCTGAAGAACTTCTGCGATCAAGCTGTCAGCGATCTGACCTCTGTCTTGCGACCCGGATTCACGCTCAAGTTCCAGGTATTTCCTTGCAGCACGCCGCCAAGCAAGTCAAACACTTGATTGGTGAACGCTTGCTTTGCTGCCAGCAGCATACAATATGTAAATGTATTGCCGGTCAACTGAGAGAAGGAAGGCATTTACGTGCAAAGTAGCACATCATTCCATGGACACCCACACGGTCGTGAATTTCACACAGGAAGGTCTTCTGCGACTTAGGATCATGCTCTCAGTGGACAGACTGTATCGGGTGGTTCATAATTATTTACTGGTGTTTATGTGTCTACCGTTACTGATAGGCGATGTTTGAGCCTTTGTGTTCAACACGAGTCATTCAACCACCGCTTACCGGTGGTTGGTAGTGGTAGGCAACTTCCCTTCCCCTTACCGATCAAAAGTAGCACTGAAAGTCAAGATTAATCAAAGGGGTCACCTCGCGACCCAGTTCTAGCGCTTAGTGCAACTGGTGAATATCTGTAGTTTTTCTACCAAGGAAGTTATGAATGCTCAAAAAGTGTCGGACACATAAATTTGCGCTTTTTTTACTGTTGAAGGCGGTGACATCTCCGGCGGGGGGTTCCGACCAGTGGATGGCGACGTTCGTGGCCCCTCTGCACGGGAGCGAAGCGAGGAGACTGGGCGAAGTGTACGCGAATCTGGAGCCGCAGCCGGGGACGGAGACGGGGCCTCCGCAGCTGCCCAAAGACCCCTACGACCTGGCACTGGAGACGCAGGCTGTGGAACTGCTCCTCTCCATCTTCGCACACAACTCCGCCACCGCTTGCCAACTCTCACTCTTCCATTGTCAGGTATGGGGCGTAGTCAGTCATGGCGCGTTCACAAGACGTCCGTAAATCCGTACGTCCGTTCGTTCGTCAACCATATTGGTTGACGGACGGACGGACGAACACATTATGGGTTGACGAACGGACGGACGTACGGATTTACGGACGTCTTGTGAACGCGCCATCAGTCGCTGCCAGTTGTAGGCACCTCCATTCTTCTCTTGAATGCATAAGTGGAGTAGAGTGTGTTGCAGATCAGCAACTGCGGCAACGACGACCTCTATCGCTACGTCGGGACGAGCAGTCTGAAGCGGCGACAGTTCCTGGAGAAGCGCACGCACATGTTCACGATTAGCCAGTCGGATATGGTCTACCTGCAGCCCGCACCCATCAACACCACCATCGTCATCTTGGCAGAGCATCTGCTGAAGAGAGGAGGAGCTTGTCTCATGCAGGTACAATACTTCCACACTGTAACTGTACTACTATTGTCGCTCCATTGAGAGAAGGCGGTGATTTCAGTAGTCGTACGTCAACGTGTGTACGTGGGCGGGCAGATATAGGTGAACGTGGAGTGTTGTGTGTAGGAGCTGTTTGACCACTACAACGGCTGTCCGGAGATTCCGTTGGAGGCTCGCGATTCTATCGGAGAAGGCAAGAGTCAGTTTCTGCGCTTTCTCCAGCAGCATCCCTTCATCTTCGCCGTCTTTCCCAGTCGCGTCTTCGTCAGCGTTCGCCGACACATGCCCAAGTTCAACTACGCCGCATATCTAGACGAGGTAAGCACCGCTTTCAGCCCTATATACCTATAATACCCTCCTTTCTAGCCCCGTGGGGCTATCAAAACGTCAGTGGCGTTTCATAAGCCCTGCATTCACTCAGTGGACCAACTATTGGCTACTATAGCGTTATTGTTCCTGGGTAGTCGCGAGGGGC
Organism: Epsilonema sp. ZAB3_2; assembly: GCA_030247985.1. Classification (NCBI taxonomy): domain Eukaryota; kingdom Metazoa; phylum Nematoda; class Chromadorea; order Desmodorida; family Epsilonematidae; genus Epsilonema; species Epsilonema sp. ZAB3_2. The sequence goes on from JASAMW010000108.1 coordinate 6,505, forward strand.
CCCCTGGTCATGACCTGCCGAAATATAAAAGTCACGAGTATGACGAAATATTTCGTTGCTGTGTTATGGAAACAGCCTCGGTGAACTCGTGACTTTGATGCTACGGCTGTGATCGTGACGCGGGCCACCTCACGACCACCCAAGAATAATAACGCAAGGAACGAGGTCGCTACACTGCACCTAGTCTATACTTAGTAGTAAGTACGGCTTGCGTGTGTGTCGTGTACTGTGTACGTATAGCAGCGGTAAGTGGACGTTGTATTGCAGCACAATTTGCAAGACACTTTCTCGATGAGCGAGCAGAAGCCGCGATCCAGCAACAAGAACGGCTGGCTGGAGGAGGCAGCAGGAGCCCCTGCGCCTCCCCCACCCGCTCCCCTAGCAGCTCAGCCTCGCAGCAGCAGCAGCCTCTCCTCCCACTCCCTGCACCACATGGCCGCCGACCCCATGGGCCACCCCGCCTCCTCCATCCCCACCAACCTTCCACAGCCACAGCAGCTGTGGGGAGGAGAGCCCTACGGCCAACACCACCACATGGGCCAGCAACAGCAGCCATTGGGAATGACCGGAAGGACAACGCCGGCTGGAGCAGGAGGAGATGCCACTGCTGCACCCAAGGCAGCCGCCATGACCAGCGGAGGCGGACTACCCGAACCCAAGGTACAATATTGCCCAGGCTTTCCCTCAACGTCCGTTGTGAGTGACCCGGAATGATTTCCTCAGTCGAGTATGTGTCTCTGTCTGCGTGAATGATGTGGAGTGCTTGTTGAAGGTTGGCGGGCGTATCAAGCGTTTCACGGACGTGGAGATTCAGACGGAGACGACGTGTTTCGGCGTGGCGACGGACCCGAGTCTGCTGACTGGGGTGTTCAAGCCGCTGCCGCAGGACGTGGCCACGCAGACGGAGGAGGCGGAGGTGGAGACGGCGTCGATTGGCTGCGGCCCCGATCCCACCACTGGCGGAGGCGGAGGACGCGTCTCCTCCTCGCCAGCCTCCACCGTGGAGTCCCAGGGCTCCGCCAGCCTCTTCTCCTCCGCCGAGAAGGAGGAGGCCACGGACTCCTCTTCCGGCGGCCCTCCTCAGTTGCCCCCCGGCCTCCTCGACGGATTCATGGGCAACCGCGGCGGAGGAAGCGGAGACGGCGGCTTCGATCCCATGTTCAACGGCATGAGTCTGCTCTCCGGCGACTTGAAGCAGCTGCGTCTGGGCGGAGGAGGAGGAGGAGGAGGAGGGAGCTCCGGAGCCGCAGGAAATTGAAGGGGACACCACATGGACATGTCACTGGGTAAGAACGAGAAAGGGACCACAGCTGATCCAGACCTCGGCACGGGTATGGAACTACGCTTGTATTGTATCCTAGATACAGTACTTGTGAGGCGCATTTTATGCTGTGACCTGTTCCGATGTTTGTGATTTGCAGAAGAGATAGCTACTGGTGGGTATCGTTTGCACAAGAGTCAAAGTGGCTGTTACGTATGCATGAGCGTATTGGGTGTGCACGTATACGTACACTACAGTACGACCACGTGCATAGTGTCCGTTTATCGATCCATATTTGCCCGCGTGAAAATGATACCTACCCAGCTGCACTTGGTAAGTTGCAGATAATATGCGTGGAAGAGAAAGAAGGCTGCAAGAGTGCAGCTAGATTGAATAATGGTCACTCACTCACGTCGATGAAAGGACAGTTTTTTCCAGTGAATCATCATCATCACACACAAGAAGCGCCGTTTGGTTGCGCACGCTGCTTTCGCTGGACTTTTAGGGGTTTCATTGTATGTCATGATGTTGAAAGGGGGAGGGGGCTTTGTCATAGAGTTGTTTGTGTGTTTTTTGTCCTGTTTTGTTCTGCTTTTCCCCGGAGTCGGTGCTGTTATATTTTGTATAAGGCGCGCGCACCAGCAGATACGTTTACGTTTATACCTATAGGATAGTTAGAGTTAGAAACGTGTGTGTTACTTGCTATACATACTATGCCGCGATCATGTGTGGTGGTTTCTTTCTGTGAGTCAATACAGGGGACGCGTGTGACTTCGTACTTCGAGCTAGTAAGACTGTTGCCTACACCTACCTTACCCAGTACTGATGAGCCCATGATCATTATACATACTGTTTGTTAGCAGCGTATAATCATGATGATGTGTACCTTATTATTTGTTCGCGAGCACAATACACTTTTTTGGCCAGAAGTAGCAAGCATTCGTTGCCGTATTCTGTATGTACAGTTACAGTATGGTATATAAGTAAGTACCTACATTATAAGTGTTCGCCGTTTCACCGATTGAACTGCATTTGTTTATGCGTTTTCAGTATCATGTATACGTACGTACACACGTGCTGTGCATACTGCATGTTAGGGCAGCGAATGCTTGACGGTCATTGATTGCTGTTGCTTTTATTTGGTTTCTATTCGGTTGGTCATTCTTCTCTCCAATTTTTTCGCCTCGTCGTCTATCGCGCGCGTCTGTTTTGGTTTGGTACTGAGCAAACTTTAACTCATTGCTGTTGTGATCGAATTTGTGGGACGGATTCAAGAAGCTATGATACTGACAGTCTCTTGTGTTTGTCATTTTCGCGCTGCCGATTTTACTGCACAAGCCACCATATTTTGGTCCGTGGAGGGGCACTAGTGCTTTGCGTAAACTTCATATAATAGGCTAATATTGCAAAGGTGAAGTTGTGCGTCTGTACGAACTTTATCACAGAGTACTATCAAGTTGCGCCTCTTATGCCAAGATATGGTGGCTTTTGCAGCACTGAGTTCCTGCGGTTGTACATATGTATACGTGGTATTCGAGTGTGTATTAGCAGTGTGGTTCTCGTACATGTACATATATATTCTTGCACTTACTATATAGTCGCATTTCATAACGGGTGCAACGACACGTTGAGATAATGATTTTGTTCATCTTTTTCTTCAGCTTGATCATTGATTTTCTTGCTCCGTTTTTTGCCCCTTCCGTTCATTGTCGCTTGTTTTCGGCTTGTGTTAGCTCGTTTTTTGGTACAGCATAGTTTTACTTTACTACGTTACGTACAGTACATTACCGTTATTCAAACGACAGACGTATTACACTTGACCACTGTACTGTACTTGAAGCTTTTCTTTCCTCTTTACTTCCCTATTTGGCCTGGAGGTACACTGTGTCATCGTGACATGGGTATTCGTTTTTGTGACTGACTGACTAATGTACAAAGAACACATACCGTATGCTTGTCTTGATTGAATTTGATTGTGTGTTTTCCATATTCTTACTGTGTGCATGTTTCTGGGAGTTGGTTGAGCAATTGACGACTGTGTTCCTTTACTCTCTTTTTTGATGACCAGTTGCATTATTTTGTCAGAAAATGGGTGTTGGCGTGTTGTGCTTTTTTTGCCATCGTCATATTCAAGGATCCTTATGCACACTATGATTTTGGTGGTTCTGTCAAAAACTGTATTGGTGGTCTAGTAATCCTAGCCAAATATTCATGTACACCTGAAGCTTCAAGCTTAAAAAATCTGCTATATGCTGCAATGCTATGTTTGTCATAGGACTGCTGTGTACTACACTTGTATAATCCTCATAGGCACCATTACTTTACACTTTTACTGAACTCATTATCATCCTATATTTTGTCAAATTTTGCTGTTAGGCATTGTACGTACGTACTAGTTGGTAACGTTAGCATTCCTGTTGTATACATAGTAAATCTATCTAGTGCATTGAAAAACTGCTGATAATACAAGGGTTTTACGGATAATTTGAAACTTTTCTTTTGCATTTACTACTCGCCCGACAAAGTGGAATAGTAGTGTACGCATTACGCAACCTTGGCACTCAGGTTGGAAGTTCGCCTCCTCTTGATTGCCTCGGTGACCAAATAGCACAGATATTTTTGTTTTCACTGAGGATTGTCACTCGTCACTGGTGGAAACAGTACTCTTTCTCGCTATCGAGCCTGAGCCTGGTATACGCGTGCTGGGTCTGTGACTTTTACTAAGTCGCGATGCGGTCAGTGCAGCCTTGCATGTGTTACTCTTGCTGGATGTTTGCTTGTTACGTACAGTATGCATGCATTGCGCTATGAGTTGTGTTGAAGCTGTAGCGAATAAAAAAATTGACGAGAAAAGTCAAAAAAAAGTAATTGTCTGTCTTGTCTGCTTTGGAAATTTGTTATTATTGTCTTCCTGTCATATTCGGGCTTTGAAAACTAATCGTCAACTTTCTTGTTTGGTTCCTTTTGGTCATAAAGGGAAGCAGATGCAGTTTACTACCGTAGTTGTACATTAACAGTGTGTGTTTGCATGTACAGTGTAATGTAACGAACACTGCACGGCTATATCTTATTATATGGTTTAGCCTATGCACTTGAGTATTCCTGTGTGAGATTTCTGACAGGTTGATTGGTAAAGGTCTAGGGATGCGCTGTGTTACTTGACGTTTGCCCCCAAATAAGCATGTCCTTTGCACAATACTGGCTAGTTATCAACTGTACACAGTGAACCTTATCGTGCGCTATGCTGCTGCTGCTATTCAGCTGTGCATTGGTTATTCTGTTTTCGTCATATTTGGTCGAATATTGGACGGTGCTGATTAGCTTTTGTGTTTTCATCTGCGACAAAGAATACCATATAGTTCCAAAACTATGTAAGTATTTTCACAACAGCAGTACCACCTCATTATTCGTATTAGCCTCCACAAGTGTACTCTTACCAATACGATATAACAAGGGGAAGATTGTGCAGTGTTTGCGCTATGCATTTATTTTTACTCATACAATATGATGATACTTTGGTGTATGCCTTCACTCTTACACTATTCTGCATCTGTGTCATCAAGCAAGCAGTTTGCAATCTTCCCTTCGCTGTTTTTAGGATATTTTAGGGGTTTTTTTCTTGCCAATATTTTGCTTTTCATAGGAAGCTATGTGCGTTTTTATTCGTGTCTCCTATTGCTATCGTTTATCAACAAGTGGAAAGTGCTCATAATCGTGAAACTCTTTCACTCGCCGAATTTCAAAGCGTAAATACTACACGATTTCCTTCTTGCGGTATGCTGAAACAATTAGCCCGGGTAATTCTGTTCCTTGTTACTTTACATCATTATTTTGTAAGTACCGTAGCGACCAATAGGCGTTTTCGTTCTAGTATTTTTATATTACATGCTTATCATTGTTTGCAAAGTGTAGTGCTGGACTGTGGGTCTCACATAATCGGTTGGTTGGTTATGTAGATTAGTAAACAATGTAATGCACGAATCGATGGTGTCCAGCGTTGCTTTTTGCTTATGAAGGTAAGCCTTGAGCTTACACCATTGTAAAGAAAACGTGTCTAAACTACTGTTGCTTATGCTGGATCTTTGCTTAGCTAAAGATGCACTTTTATTTTCTGGGTGTGTGCGAAGAATGCTGCCTTTCACGTTCGTTCAATTACCTATCCTCTGTCATCCAACTTTATCGCATGATACTTCAAACAATAGGTATAGTTTATTCAAACTGGTGGCTGCAATTTGCAATCGAAATGGATTCAGCATGAAGTGTTTTTATAGGCTGATACTTCGCGAAAAAGTATGATGCGTATTCTACGTTGTATGTATGCAGTATGTGCTGGCAGTATTTTGTGCCAATTGCAGTTACCTGTTTGAACGCAACAGTTTGTGAGCATTCCGTGTCACTTGAGGCATATCAGGTCATATTCATACAAGGCTATTCTTCATAATTCATTCTTGGGATTTCATTTATTCTATTTGTATTGCACGACCTAGCTTATGGCCGTAGCGTATATTTCTATTTTGAGCACTAAAACTTCTGCTGGTTATTCTACTCTGTTAGTTATGTATGGGCTATTATTATAAGTACAGTTAGGCGATATTGTATTCCGTGCATTTATGTATTTATTTATTGTTGCATATTTTTGTGTGGATGACTACTTATATTTTGGAGGTGGCCACAATAAGTTTTGCTTAGAGTTGCGCTCCGATATTGGTTTGCTTACACTTCTTTCTAACTTTCTTATGTAGAATGAGCAGTACATACATTGTCAATCCAATCCAGCAGTAGTTTTACCCTTGTGTGAGTTTCGTGGTTATTCCGGTTAATGCACACTCACAATATTACACGCAGTATTGTTCGTATTCGTATTGTTGTTGGCTAAAGTAGGCGTTTGCTGTTTCATCTTACGGTATGGTTTTTTTGTTGTCATCGTTTACACGTATCTTGATTGGACTGGGGGTGCAAGTGCCATATATACTACTCTATGATAGTACACGCAAGCTGCACTGCGTTGATATGCTTATTATGCTGCTATTATTGAACGATGCTTGGATTCTATGTGGTTTCTTTCAGCGTAAGGTCAATCCCAATATTTCAACGCAGGTGTTATGATCAAATACCATTCTTATCCTATATTCATCCAACGTTCTTTATTTAGTACTGTAATACAATCCCTGCGCTGTTTTGTCTTCGTTAAGATTTGTCGGAGCCAAGACAACCAGTAAATTTTCTGTTTTTTACTTAGAGAGCTGTAGTAGGAGATAATGGTCCATTAGCTACAAGGTAGCAGATGTTCCGAGTGCGTCCCGAATCGGTGTTGCGCAACACACTGTACGTAGTTACCGGTGCATACCCCCCTAATGTATGTTGCATAGCTCCATATTGGCAATTACATAAAAAAATATACAATGCATAGCCCCTCCCCTTGCATAGCCCCATATGCACTGTAGAGTACCTGAAGCTGCCTATGTTGTAATCTGGTCATATGCTACCCATAGCCACTCCCATATCAAGCTGAGATGTTTATTTTATCTGTTTCTTGCTGTACTGTACTAGAATAACCCTGTTTTTTTGACCTCAATTATGCCCTAAAACGCATGCTTTTGACCTAAAAAAAATATGTCTCTGCGCATCTCTCATGAACATCACAAATTTCCCATGATTAGCCCCATATAGGACCTCTCAATTTGTGCATGTGGCTATGCACCGGTAAATACGGTAAATAAAATATAGGTACTCGACCCGTTTTCCCAGGAAAATATGGTAGGAAAAAATTGCGTGAATCGCCGCAGGAAATTTCATTGTGAGTTTTTCTGTTTCGCGCAAAATCGATTTGGACACTTGCAACCAAGCTGATGGACTATTATTGGTTGCTAATGGCTTCAAATACTTCGGGAGTGAAGACAAAAAAGCGCGCATAATATTCGCATTATTGGTTTAGTGGTCAGTGCGCAAACTAATGTTGTTATTTTGACCATTTCTTTGCTGTGTACTTGGCTTTGGCAATAAACCTTTGAATTGGATGCAGTATGAAAGGGGGATCTGACGAGAAATTAGTATGGAGAGGTCAAGTTTCATATTTATTACTTTTGAAAGCACCTACGCATGTAAAATTTCATCCTCTTTCGATTTAACCCTATACTTAAGGAGCCAAGAGCCATTTTGCCTCTGTGATTCAGGCTCAGGGAACCAGTTAGAAAGGGGATATCGCAACATTTTGGCTATTTCGCGCATTCTAACTGGTTCCCTGCTTCACAGAGGCAAAATCGTCTCCTAAGCATACGGTTAAATCGAAAGAGGATGAAATTTTACATAGGTAGGTGCTATTTTAGAAATTAGAAACTTGCCTCTACATACAAACTTTCCCGCCAGATCCCCCTTTAAATTTTCACAGCGCAGGTAGCATATTACAGTGAACTACTGCTACCACTGCGCCGTTCAGGCAAATGTTGCACAGTACTGTATGTTTGGACTTGGAGACTTGCAAATCAGCATGCAAGGAAATCATCGTTAATTAAGAGCAGTGTGTATACTACTTTGCATTCATGGCAGCAGCTGAAGTATAGCTCGAATGCTAGGAAAGAAAAAAAGATGAGGACAGGTCGCATGTGAAATGCATATCGTGTTTTTGTTGAAGCATGAGAACAAGCACAGTTGTCTGGTTGGTTGGTACACAAGTTGCCCGTTGCTAGCTGAGGAATTTGCTACGCAACTTCAGATTGCATCACAGAGAAATAAGTGAACAACAGTTGCCGAAACCAGTATCTATGGTATCTTTTGCAAAATGCGTCAAAACAAAAGTCGTTTTCGTTTGTATCGCTGCCCCCACTGACAAATCGACAGTTGTGCGAAGCCATTATCGCTTTTCAGGCTAATAAAGCTGCAGCTAGCTGCTTTGGCGGCCGGTTTCACTTTGTTTCTTGGTTCCATGCTCCGATGTTAGCACACGGTGTCGTGTGAAATCACGCTTCAAAATTGGCTGCTTGAGCTGACAATTATAGCGAAAGAAGTCAGGCGCAGGCCGCGCCTTCATTGTTTGAAGTTGCTGGACCGCGTTTTTGGATACTTTTTCACTTAGCCTCATTTCACTATTACTAGTCAGTTCAGTTGGCTATGGGAATGATACTGGTAAAGTCGCCGTGCCGATTGTTGCTCATTGGAACAGCCATAGTTTGGAAAACTGGTAAGGTGCATCGCGTACACACAGTTTGATAAGTAGGTATGACTCTGCAACTGTCGTACGACATGGGCAGTCAAATTCGAGGACTGTCCGAATCGAATCGACATCGACAAACCTGTCGTGTAAGAACATTCGACAATTCGTATGACAGTAGAAGAGACACACACAGCTGCGGAGTCATCTCGTCCCATGGGTCGGCTCGACTCATACAGTATCTTCGATGGCACAGTAGCTGCTGTTTTTAGCTGACTCCATTGGTTGCTATCAATGTTCATCAGAAGACGTCCATGGCCATTCCAAGTGCGGTGATCCGTACAACTCGAACCTCGGACATTACAATGATGACTGCTTTAGCTACAGATATGGTCGTGAAGGCTTATTTCCTGCGCATTACTGTGTCAAGATTAAGGGAAGAACAGGTATTCATTCAAATGCCCACATGATGAGCTCGCTGTAATGTCCACACATGTCATATCGCATTCAGTAGGTGATGGTGCCAGAGAGATTTACGTTCGCGATTGCTCCATTGAATCCATGGGCAGCATGTGTGGCCAGTTCACATATGAGAACAAGCTGTGGTCTGGCTGTATACAGACGTGCAGAGATGAAGGTTGCAACAGAACCCAGAGAATACTGCCGTCAACATCAACCATTAGCTTTCTTCTCATCGCGTGTTCAGTTACTGCCATGGTCCGTCAGCTGTAAGCTTGCGTTGCGAAATTGGGACAACTACAACATGAACATATACCATGTCCATACCTTCACCACCAACACTGTTGAATTGGTGGAGTTTTTGTGGAATATGCGTGGAATTTTTTAGTTACAACTTGCACGAGTTTGAAATACTCGCCACCGCATTTTCTTGCAGCCATCGGCAGTGTAAAAGTGGTAAAAGTAGAGACCATAAAAAGTGCAATATGATTGGTTTTGGTACACTTTTGTGTCGCGTGTCGCTGTGAAGATTATGGTGCGTGATTTGCATTCTTTGACTATAAAACAGCATTTAATAAACCACAAGACCGTAAGCGCTTCATTTATTTATGTAGGTACTTCTAGAGCATGCACCAACGGCGAGGCGCGCTATTGTTGGGTGTCTTGGGAGCACATAGCGTGACG
>JASAMW010000109.1:0-5000 GCA_030247985.1 Epsilonema sp. ZAB3_2
TAGCCCCATATTGGCAAAACATAAAAAATGCCCTATGCATAGCCCCCCCCTATGCATAGCCCCATATGTACTGTAGGGTACCTGAACCTACCTACATAAGCTGGTCATAACCTACACATAGCCACTCCCACACCAAGCTAAGATGCCTATAAGCCTGCTTGGGCGTGTATTGTACTAGAATAACCCTGGTTTGACCTCAATTATGCCCTAAATCACGTGCTTTTGGCCTAAAAAATATGCCTCTGCGCACCTCTCAAAAACATAAAAAATGTCCTATGCATATCCCCCCCTATGCATAGCCCCCCCCTATGCATAGCCCCATATAGGACCTCTCAATTTTTGCATAGCCCCATGGGGCTATGCACAGGTAAATACGGTATGTAGTTTGCTGAGAGTACTTGCTCGACTGTTTTCTTGCCTGGTTCATACTTTGTACTAGTATGCATCAGGTATTTACCTATTTGTGTACAATTTAGTTTATGCCTTACTAGCTCGACCGACTTGCATCGACTGTGTTTATCTAGGTTATAGTAATTTTATGGTCTTTTGCCTTACCTGTTGTTAGGTAATGTATTTTTTCCTGTGAGTTTTTATGGTTTAACTTGATGTTTGTTTATTGTATGCTATACATTAGATGTGTTCTGTAGCCTTTATGTTATTTTACTAGGGATCTGTGTTGTACTAACCTTTAGTTACAAATAGGGACAAGGATAGGCCTAGGCATAGATCGACTGCACCATCCATCATGCATCAGTATCAGCAGAATCAACAATCTTCCTCGACTGGCATTCTACTGCTAGTAGGTTGAGTGAGTTAGATCGCTGACTTTAAGTTAGCTTCTTGACTTGCTTCAACCAACTCACAGACAGAGCCGAAGACTATGTACACCAGCAACAGCTCACGACTGGCCCAGCTTCGATTCGTCGTGCGGGCACGACGTCCCGCTGGGAACCATGTAAAGATTTGCATTTGCATAACACAGCGAAGACCGCCAGGTTCATAATCAATGCATCGACTCGACGCGCCATAGTGAATGCATTTGCATTCCTGCCAGCGACAGCCGCGCAAGAAATGCTGCTCACCCCTCGACTGGAATATGTACCATATAAAAGCGGAGTGCAGAGGCAGAATTCTCAGTGTCTCTCCGCCTGTCTGCCAGCGACTCTCCGTTTCAGTCGGCGTCCCAGCCGGCCCAGATCGACTGTCTACCTGCTCAACTTGGCTAGGTGCCAGGACAAGCCAAGAACTGGCTATGGGGTCGAACCTTATGGTTCTAACCTTGCTCGCTGGTACTATGCTCGTCCCTGTTGCATCAGCTCAGCTGGTCAGCTAGTCCCAGACATGTACCTCGCCATGCTGCTCGATTGATCTGTCTTTTGTCGCCGCCTTGACCTTACTTATCTTTGCTTTCGACTAGGTCTACCGGGTAGCCTAGTAGCTATATCCCTATAACCGTCCTGTGACTTTTGCTTGCAATAACCAACAGTTCTACAGTAAAGTACTGGATCCGCAACCCCGCATACCTTCGTTGCCGCCCTTGCTTGGACCAGTTGCTGGAAGGGGCCTTGAAGAACCGCCGACGTGACCTACCTCCCGCGGAGGCAGAGCTGGGAAGTGGCACTCTGCAGGGTGTCCTACAGTCCGCCAAAAGGACTCAAGTCGGGGGAAGTCCTGCCGCTTCAGGGTTTGACCGAGGGGAATTACTCGGTTAGTGAGCGACTTCTCCTCGAGAATCGTCTCGGAGTCTCGCAGCTGCCGTAGGGACAGGACTGGCCGCCCTGTCTGTCTGTAGATCCGGTTTTGGTGGAATTTCCCAGGGACACCACGGAGCAGAAATTCTACATTTCTCCAATTATTTGGTTTGTTTCGTAAAAGCCAAAAAATTGGATATCCTATATTTTTGATTTTAGTATTTTTTCTTTTTCTTCACGGCAAGAGTGGTCGGTCGCTTTTCCCTTCCCTCCTACTAACTACTAACTTGAAGCATCAAAGCATAGAATTATGTTATGTACGTACATACTCTAGTATGTAGTGGGGCGTACATACACATAATAGCTGAAAGCTGAAGGTCAGAGTGGCAAGAAGCAGCGTGCACAGCTACAACCAGACAGAGAGCTATGTAACTATCCTACAGTACATGCACGCTGATCTCATGAGGGTGGTCAGTCAATCCAAGCTGTGAATGAATAGTGAACGATGACTTTGATTGATTGAATATGCGATGATGTTATAGCAAGCAGCAAGTTATTCATGACAGCCGTTTTATTCTGCGCATCTCACTCTGCTCATACCACTTCACATTTCATGAACGCGCCAGCGCCTTCGTTTCCTTCCGCCCACCAACGGAACCTTTCTCTCCTTTATCCTTCCTCACCAACAGTGGTCACTGGCCAGTTTGCGCACGATCTGTTGTCGCGCCATCAGTGCACTGCGCTCCTCTCTTCTCCGAGAATGTTTGTTGGTTGGTTGTTCAGAACAACCAGCGAACATAACTACCAGCGAACAAAACGCATTATGCAAAAAAGACGGGAAACCAGAGATGCTGCGATATCAGAAGTGTCAGAATATGTATTCATTCTTGCTCTGTCCTTGTGTTGTGATCAGTTGGTGGGTCCGTTTCCTGTGCGTCCATGGTAGCAGAGCACATGTGTCGCGCCATTATACACCTTTCATCTCATGGATCGCATGTATTTTTTCCTTACATGCTTGCTCTGCTTTTTTGTTTGTATACGGTATGATCTGGCTACAACTTTCCAAATTCGATGAAAACTTATTCCTCAACAAGTTCATTTTTTTCGTCAAAAAGGAATTTAGGACAGAAATATTCAATTACTCAATACGCTCCTGGCTACAGCACCTACAGTCTGTGTGGCAAAGCCGGAAAAAATCGTGTTCATCCTGTCGCCCCCTACTATTTATTTTTTTGCTAGGTACACTACGTATTATCCCTTCGAATCAAGTTTGGCCCCGTTTGGGCCACCCCTTGAAAAAACTTTGAATTTATACTTACTTTGCTACAACCCCCTCCCTGCCATTAAAAGGCTGTTTCAACAAGTGTGTTACAACGTTTCAGTTGTAACAGTGGCATCTCGGGTTACTTACCGAGGTAATTTACCCTGGTAAAAGCATGTAGAAGGGAGCTCATTTCAAGAAATACCGTATATACCCATATGCAAAAATTGAGAGGTCCTATCGGGGGCTATGCATAGGGGGGGGGGCTATGCAGAGGGGTATGCATGGGACATTTTTTATGTTTTTGAGAGGTGCACAGAGGCATATTTTTTAGGTCAAAAGCACATGTTTTAGGGCATAATTGAGGTCAAAACAGGGTTATTCTAGTACAATACACCCCCAAGCAGGCTTATAAGCATCTTGGCTTGGTGTGGGAGTGGCTATGGGTAGCTTATGACCAGCTTATGTAGGTAGGTTAGGTACTGTACAGTACATATGGGGCTATGCATAGGGGGGCTATGCATAGGGCATTTTTTATGTTTTGCCAATATGGGGCTATGCAAAGGGGGGCTATGCATAGGGGGGGGGGCTATGCATGGGTAAATACGTAGTGTATTTCTGCGTTTTCGTTTTACGTTTTCCGCTTCTTCTTTTATAGGGTTGGCGCCAATTTCAAAAATTTGTTACAAATTTTTAACTTGTAACAAATCAAAAAAGGCAATTGTTACAACCACTGTTACAGCGACTGTTACAAGTCACCGCTAAGTCGCCGCAATGATGATGCATAGGAACGAGTAGGAAAGAGTTGTAACAAAAGGTGTAAAAATGTTGCAACAAACGTGCCTAAAAAAAAGTGTTACTACCCCCCTCCCCATCTAATAACCGATTTTTCGCGCCAAAAACCGACTTGACTCCAAGGGTTATTGTCTTCTTTGGAAATACACTTAGACATTTTTCACAGTCCGGGGGTATTTCTCCGAACATGTTGAAGCTTCCACGACTTTCCAGCCGCCGTTCCATTGAGATCTCCTGGAAAAAGAGATATTTCAGTTGGTAGGCCCATTTTTCCCCTCACGTGCCAGCCGCTTTTCCTGCACAATCTTACCAGCGATCGACGCCTCTTGATTCAAGGATTCCGTTCTGGCCATGCCCCTTCGATATTTCGTCGATATATTTAATTCGTCGATGAGAAAATTGCGAGTTCCTTTTTCTTTTTCGTTTCTTTTTTCGCGGGTCGCGCGCGTATGGAGCACGTACTCCTAGAGCGCGCGCTCCGCTTCGCTGCAATCTAGAAGTTGTCTCCGTCGTGCGCGGACCCGCGAAAAAAGAAACGAACAAGCCTTCGCTAAAAGGCCTGGGGGTAGGTAGGGGAGTGGAGGGTAATCTAAAATGTGGATTGATAGCACTAAGATTGGTGAATTGATAATGAACTATGTGATGGTTGGATAATTATTTTTACTGGTGAAAAAGGTAGCCCGTTGGTATTGTGATTTTTTATGCGACATTTTGATTTGAAAGGAGACTATCTTTTCTGGCGAAAAAGGTGGCCCCGGTGGTAGTGTTATTTTACTGGTGATAGTTTGTCTTATGTAAATAATTTGATAAAAAAATATGTGGCTATTGCACCAATATCTGGTAGCTAACGAATTAGTATAATCTCCTCATTGCAAGGTATAACATGGTTGGAGCAACATAGCACCCCCTCCTCATTCCAACACACTCAAGGTATAACATGGTTGGAGCAACATAGCACCCCCTCCTCATTCCAACAACTCAAGGTATAACAAGGTATAACTCAAGGTAAATGTGGCTATTGCACCGATATCTGGTAGCTAACGAATTAGTATAATCTCCTCATTGCAAGGTATAACATGGTTGGAGCAACATAGCACCCCCTCCTCATTCCCACACACTCAAGGTATCCCTCCCCACTCAAGGTCTAACCTGGTTGGAGCAACCTAGCACCCCTCCTCATTCCAACCACACACTGTTGCGCTAACCTTACAATGAAGGAGGGGCTAAATTCCAAAAAAAATGTGAAATAAACC
>JASAMW010000109.1:7500-12141 GCA_030247985.1 Epsilonema sp. ZAB3_2
ATTTTTTTTGGAATTTAGCCCCTCCTTCATTGTAAGGTTAGCGCAACCAGTGCTGTGGTTGGAATGAGGAGGGGGTGCTATGTTGCTCCAACCATGTTATACCTTGAGTGGGGAGTTATACCTTGAGTGTGTTGGAATGAGGAGGGGGTGCTATGTTGCTCCAACCATGTTATACCTTGCAATGAGGAGATTATACTAATTCGTTAGCTACCAGATATCGGTGCAATAGCCACATATTACCTTGAGTTATACCTTGTTATACCTTGAGTGTGTTGGAATGAGGAGGGGGTGCTATGTTGCTCCAACCATGTTATACCTTGAGTGTGTTGGAATGAGGAGGGGGTGCTATGTTGCTCCAACCATGTTATACCTTGCAATGAGGAGATTATACTAATTCGTTAGCTACCAGATATTGGTGCAATAGCCACATATTTTTTTATCAAATTATTTACACAAGACAAACTATCACCAGTAAAATAACACTACCACCGGGGCCACCTTTTTCGCCAGTAAAAGATAGTCTCCTTTCAAATCAAAATGTCGCATAAAAAATCACAATACCAACGGGCTACCTTTTTCACCAGTAAAAATAATTATCCAACCATCACATAGTTCATTATCAATTCACCAATCTTAGTGCTATCAATCCACATTTTAGATTACCCTCCACTCCCCTACCTACCCCCAGGCCTTTTAGCGAAGGCTTGTTCGTTTCTTTTTTCGCGGGTCACGCGCACGACGGAGCACATACTTCTAGATTGCAGCGAAGCGGAGCGCGCGCTCTAGGAGTACGTGCTCCATCACGCGCGCGACCCGCGAAAAAAGAAACGAAAAAGAAAAGGAACTCGCAATTTTCTCATCGACGAATTAAATATATCGACGAAATATCGAAGGGGCATGGCCAGAACGGAATTCCTTGAATCAAGAGGCGTCGATCGCTGGTAAGATTGTGCAGGAAAAGCGGCTGGCACGTGAGGGGAAAAATGGGCCTACCAACTGAAATATCTCTTTTTCCAGGAGATTCTCAATGGAACGGCGGCCTGGAAAGTGACGTGGAAGCTTCAACATGTTCGGAGAAATACCCCCGGACTGTGAAAAATGTTCCTACAGTGTATTTCCAAAGAAGCACAATAACCCTTGCAGTCAAGTCGGTTTTTGGCGCGAAAAAATCGGTTATTAGATGGGGAGGGGGGGGGGTAGTAACACTTTTTTAGGCACGTTTGTTACAACATTTTTACACCTTTTGTTACAACTCTTTCCTACTCGTTCCTATGCTTCATCATTGCGGCGACTTAGCGGTGACTTGTAACAGTCGATGTAACAGTGGTTGTAACAATTGCATTTTTTGATTTGTTACAAGTGAAAAAGTTGTAACAAATTTTTGAAATTGGCGCCAACCCTAGAAAAGTAAGAAGCGGAAAACGTAACAACGAAAACGCGAGAAACTACACTACCGTATTTACCCATGCATAGCCCCCCCCCTATGCATAGCCCCCCTATGCATAGCCCCATATTGGCAAAACATAAAAAATGCCCTATGCATAGCCCCCCTATGCATAGCCCCATATGTACTGTACAGTACCTGAACCTACCTACATAAGCTGGTCATAAGCTACCCATAGCCACTCCCACACCAAGCCAAGATGCTTATAAGCCTGCTTGGGGGTGTATTGTACTAGAATAACCCTGTTTTGACCTCAATTATGCCCTAAAACATGTGCTTTTGACCTAAAAAATATGCCTCTGTGCACCTCTCAAAAACATAAAAAATGTCCCATGCATAGCCCCCCCCCCCCATGCATAGCCCCCCCTATGCATAGCCCCATATAGGACCTCTCAATTTTTGCATATGGGTAAATACGGTATTTCTTGAAATGAGCTCCCTTCTACATGCTTTTACCAGGGTAAATTACCTCGGTAAGTAACCCGAGATGCCACTGTTACAACTGAAACGTTGTAACACACTTGTTGAAACAGCCTTTTAATGGCAGGGAGGGGGTTGTAGCAAAGTAAGTATAAATTCAAAGTTTTTTCAAGGGGTGGCCCAAACGGGGCCAAACTTGATTCGAAGGGATAATACGTAGTGTACCTAGCAAAAAAATAAATAGTAGGGGGCGACAGGATGAACACGATTTTTTCCGGCTTTGCCACACAGACTGTAGGTGCTGTAGCCAGGAGCGTATTGAGTAATTGAATATTTCTGTCCTAAATTCCTTTTTGACGAAAAAAATGAACTTGTTGAGGAATAAGTTTTCATCGAATTTGGAAAGTTGTAGCCAGATCATACCGTATACAAACAAAAAAGCAGAGCAAGCATGTAAGGAAAAAATACATGCGATCCATGAGATGAAAGGTGTATAATGGCGCGACACATGTGCTCTGCTACCATGGACGCACAGGAAACGGACCCACCAACTGATCACAACACAAGGACAGAGCAAGAATGAATACATATTCTGACACTTCTGATATCGCAGCATCTCTGGTTTCCCGTCTTTTTTGCATAATGCGTTTTGTTCGCTGGTAGTTATGTTCGCTGGTTGTTCTGAACAACCAACCAACAAACATTCTCGGAGAAGAGAGGAGCGCAGTGCACTGATGGCGCGACAACAGATCGTGCGCAAACTGGCCAGTGACCACTGTTGGTGAGGAAGGATAAAGGAGAGAAAGGTTCCGTTGGTGGGCGGAAGGAAACGAAGGCGCTGGCGCGTTCATGAAATGTGAAGTGGTATGAGCAGAGTGAGATGCGCAGAATAAAACGGCTGTCATGAATAACTTGCTGCTTGCTATAACATCATCGCATATTCAATCAATCAAAGTCATCGTTCACTATTCATTCACAGCTTGGATTGACTGACCACCCTCATGAGATCAGCGTGCATGTACTGTAGGATAGTTACATAGCTCTCTGTCTGGTTGTAGCTGTGCACGCTGCTTCTTGCCACTCTGACCTTCAGCTTTCAGCTATTATGTGTATGTACGCCCCACTACATACTAGAGTATGTACGTACATAACATAATTCTATGCTTTGATGCTTCAAGTTAGTAGTTAGTAGGAGGGAAGGGAAAAGCGACCGACCACTCTTGCCGTGAAGAAAAAGAAAAAATACTAAAATCAAAAATATAGGATATCCAATTTTTTGGCTTTTACGAAACAAACCAAATAATTGGAGAAATGTAGAATTTCTGCTCCGTGGTGTCCCTGGGAAATTCCACCAAAACCGGATCTACAGACAGACAGGGCGGCCAGTCCTGTCCCTACGGCAGCTGCGAGACTCCGAGACGATTCTCGAGGAGAAGTCGCTCACTAACCGAGTAATTCCCCTCGGTCAAACCCTGAAGCGGCAGGACTTCCCCCGACTTGAGTCCTTTTGGCGGACTGTAGGACACCCTGCAGAGTGCCACTTCCCAGCTCTGCCTCCGCGGGAGGTAGGTCACGTCGGCGGTTCTTCAAGGCCCCTTCCAGCAACTGGTCCAAGCAAGGGCGGCAACGAAGGTATGCGGGGTTGCGGATCCAGTACTTTACTGTAGAACTGTTGGTTATTGCAAGCAAAAGTCACAGGACGGTTATAGGGATATAGCTACTAGGCTACCCGGTAGACCTAGTCGAAAGCAAAGATAAGTAAGGTCAAGGCGGCGACAAAAGACAGATCAATCGAGCAGCATGGCGAGGTACATGTCTGGGACTAGCTGACCAGCTGAGCTGATGCAACAGGGACGAGCATAGTACCAGCGAGCAAGGTTAGAACCATAAGGTTCGACCCCATAGCCAGTTCTTGGCTTGTCCTGGCACCTAGCCAAGTTGAGCAGGTAGACAGTCGATCTGGGCCGGCTGGGACGCCGACTGAAACGGAGAGTCGCTGGCAGACAGGCGGAGAGACACTGAGAATTCTGCCTCTGCACTCCGCTTTTATATGGTACATATTCCAGTCGAGGGGTGAGCAGCATTTCTTGCGCGGCTGTCGCTGGCAGGAATGCAAATGCATTCACTATGGCGCGTCGAGTCGATGCATTGATTATGAACCTGGCGGTCTTCGCTGTGTTATGCAAATGCAAATCTTTACATGGTTCCCAGCGGGACGTCGTGCCCGCACGACGAATCGAAGCTGGGCCAGTCGTGAGCTGTTGCTGGTGTACATAGTCTTCGGCTCTGTCTGTGAGTTGGTTGAAGCAAGTCAAGAAGCTAACTTAAAGTCAGCGATCTAACTCACTCAACCTACTAGCAGTAGAATGCCAGTCGAGGAAGATTGTTGATTCTGCTGATACTGATGCATGATGGATGGTGCAGTCGATCTATGCCTAGGCCTATCCTTGTCCCTATTTGTAACTAAAGGTTAGTACAACACAGATCCCTAGTAAAATAACATAAAGGCTACAGAACACATCTAATGTATAGCATACAATAAACAAACATCAAGTTAAACCATAAAAACTCACAGGAAAAAATACATTACCTAACAACAGGTAAGGCAAAAGACCATAAAATTACTATAACCTAGATAAACACAGTCGATGCAAGTCGGTCGAGCTAGTAAGGCATAAACTAAATTGTACACAAATAGGTAAATACCTGATGCATACTAGTACAAAGTATGAACCAGGCAAGAAAACAGTCGAGCAAGTACTCTCAGCAAACTACAT
>JASAMW010000110.1:0-26753 GCA_030247985.1 Epsilonema sp. ZAB3_2
TTCTGAGCAGGGACTCAACAATTTGTGCGGGAACCCACGCGGGAAAATAATATCTTAGATCTCGTTCTGTGTGATGATGACCAGTGTGTCTCTGTTGTATCAGTAGAGTGCTTGTTTGGCACCAGTGACCATTGTCGTGTTGACTTTTTTATTGATTTCCAAGATGTCGTAGGCGCGGCACGTACGTATACTAGGGACTTTAGGCAAGCAAATTATGCAGGTATTGCTGACTACCTCAGTTTGTTAAACTGGAATATTTTGTTCAGTTCCTGTAGAACAGTGCAGGAGTACAGTGACATATTTTCCGCGATAATGCAAGAAGCGGTCAGAGTATTTGTGCCACTGCGTTCATGTAAGCAAAATGCATTTAGTCTTCCCAAACGGCTTAGGGCTTTGCGCGCGCGAAAGATGGCTTTGCAGAAACGTAGGCATACTTCACCTGAGGCAAAAGAGTCATGGAAATTAGCCGAACGTCATTTTTTGCGTCAAGTGCAAGATTTTATTAAAGCAAAGGGGGCGCGTTTTAATTAAAAAGGCAAATGTAAAAAATTTTTTTCAATTCGCTCAGTCTAAGATGAGAGTACGGTAACCCGGGGGACGCCCTTAGGGCGCATGGGGGGCACCCTGGGACTGAGGATAGTGAAAAGTGTGAGATGCTTAACGACGGTTTTTGTGGTGTATTCACAGTTGACAATGGGACTAGGCCAGCTTTTCCTAGGCGCGTGCCGGACAATGTTCAGATAAGTAACGTAGACCTAAGCCCGCATGTTGTATGTGCTGCTATTAGAAAGCTGCCAAATAAATGTTCTAAAAGTCCTGATGGTTTTCCGGCTTTTTTCCTCCGCTCAATTGCAAAATTTTCGTGCACAAATTCTGATGGTACTGTAGGACCACATGATATTGATTGCTGCATTTGTCACCCCCTTAGTGTAGTTTTTTCAAAAAGCTTTCAAGATGGAGTGCTCCCAGATATTTGGCTTACTGCAGATGTAACCCCCTTGTACAAAAAGGGCGATGTAGCTGATGTTTTAAATTATCGACCAATTAGTCTAACGTGTGTGCTCTGTAAGGTGCTGGAGAGTATTATCAAGACAGAGATTACTGCATACTTACTTCGTCATAGCCTAATCACTAAGCATCAACATGGATTTTTGTCGCGCAAGTCTGTAACCACTCAACTGTTAGAGAGCTTGGATTTTTGGACAAGTGCCGTTGACAATAAAATGTGTCTAGACGCAATTTATTTAGACTTCAAAAAAGCATTTGATAGTGTCAGTCATTCCAAACTAATGATAAAATTAGAAGCATACGGTATTGAGGGACAATTACTGAACTGGATATCAGCTTTTTTGCACAACAGGACGCAACGTGTTTCAGTTAGAAATTCTGTTTCATGCTGTAAAAATGTTACGAGTGGTGTCATTCAGGGCAGCGTACTAGGACCATTGCTGTTTTTGCTTTATGTAAATGACATTGTTGAAGCTGTTCCGCGTTCCGTGACCACCAAGCTATTTGCAGATGATGTAAAACTGTATGCTGAAGTATCGCGAGATGCCACAGTTGCTAGTCCATTAGCTGAAGCCTTAGACTGTATCACAAGATGGATTGATATATGGCAGATGAGTATCGCGTCAAACAAGTGTGTTGTGCTTAGTATAGGAAAGAAAAATCCTAAGCGCGACTACTTTATAAATAATGCCAATATAAAGCGCGAAACTTCTACTAGGGATCTTGGTGTACTAATGTCAAGCAACCTGTCTTTTTCGGAGCATTGCGCCCGTATTAGCAACCTCGGTATGACAGCCGTAGGCAAATTGTTCCGCGTTTTTTCATCGACTGACTGCTTCCTGCTTGTGCGCGCATACTGTATTTTTGTACGACCGGTACTTGAGACCTTTTCGCAGGTATGGAGCCCACACACGAAAAAAGATATCCGCCGGCTAGAACGAGTACAGATACGCTTTGTACAACGACTATGTGCCAGATGTAGAGTTATGAATTACCAGCACCCATATCCATTTGTGTCTCACTCATATCGAATGCAATGTAAATTTTTTGGACTCCACAGTTTAGAATATCGGCGTATGTGTCACGACCTCAACTTTTGTTTCAAACTACTGCGTGGTCAAACAGCTGTGAACAGTGATAATTTCCTGTCTGTAAATGCAAACAAGACTAGGGCTGGTGCCCATAGCAAACTAATCACTAAAGATGCTAACCTTGATGTTAGAAAATATTTTTACAGCAGTCGTATTGTCAATACTTGGAACCAGCTTGACAGGCGCACCATATCTTCGAACTCAACAGGGTCATTTGCAGCGTCCCTTGAAAAACATTCAAAAATTGAGCGCTTCCTTCGCGTATACACATTCTAACACGTGTCTTTTTGAGCTTATGTACGTTGGCGTCAAGTTATTTCACTATCCTGTTCAAATTTCATACTGTACTACGGTATCGTGTTTCTGTTGACAGATGCAACTATTGTTTTACTGTATTGATATGTTATACTCCGCACCTAAGGTTCGTACAGTACATTCTGTTGGTCTGCCCGCTTACTGTACAGTACTGCATGTAGACTGCGGTTCGTATTCTGTGCTGCTGGTGTGTTCTTCCCTTATTGCACAATTGTGTGAATAAAGGTTTTTGATTTGATTTGAAGACAATGTACTACTATCACTGCTCACTGTCTCAGTATCAAACGCCTCTAGGCCTTCGATGAGTTCTTTTTGCATTCTTTGCTGAAACCGGAGACATCTTCGGATGAGAAGGAAGCCTGGACAGGTGACAGTCTTGGAGAAGAGACGCCGCAGACAGAACTGTTTATGGCACTGAACAGAGCATCCACACCTCGATTCATCAGAGCAGAAGTCTCGAAAAACGGAGCTCCTCCTCGCGACGCGGCCACTTTCGCTGCTAAAATACTAGGCCTATATCGCTGTGTTGAGATTGACATTGACATACTAAAGTCCTGCTACAGTGGATGACTGGGTGCTTACATGCATCCACAGGGCCTTACGCCTTACTTCGTATGAGATCCATTGATCTCTTGAAGGAGTCACACTTATTCCCGACGAGAAAAGCCGGTATGTTTCTGGTGTCCAACTGGTTTGTAATCTTGGCCAATATTCTGATGGCAGCGTAGAGGCTTTTTGAATCGCTGCAGGAGAATACCACCAAAAATGCGGCTGCTGACTCCGTCGGTTGGGCGCCCTGCTGAAAAAGAGCAATAAACCTGGTAACATTGAAAGCTAATTAGCAGCAGAAGGGTAGAAGCTGCTTGCTGTAGGATATCTTTCATGTACCGCAGCAACCGACTGCTGTCGTTTCAAGGCTTTCATGAAAACACGAAGGCTATGATAGAAGTGTTTGTACGTACGTGTACATTTTACAGCGTTTGCTTACCAAATCAGTTTGGATTTCTGCGAAGTCGATCTCCACAGATTGGGGGCGAAGGAAAGCTAAAAAAATAGGTCACAATTGAATTGTTCTTTCAAGGGCATGGATTTATCATACAAATCATACACTTCCAACGGTTGTGCACACCGGTACTGTTCATTTGTGTAACTTTTCAATGGGGGTACAGTGACGTGTATGTACTTTACAAAGGCATACCTGAAGAGCAGCTGAATAGTTGCAGACGATCGATCAGCATCGTCTTTCCCGTGCGCGGCGAACCCATCACAAGAAATTTTCCAAGTGTCGCAGCTTCACTTTGGGGCGATGGCGCTTGAAAGTTGCTGACTGAAATGGCGGGAATCGTAGCGACGGTTGCCCTTCGCACAAATTTGCTATTGCTATTGCTGGACAGCGTCAGCTTCGTCATCGCTTCCGTTGTGACATTTATTTCTTGTTCTGCTTCAATTTGTAGTGACATCCCCTCATCCGGTTGATTCTTCTCCGCCTCTTCTTCAACTGGTTGAGCTTCTTCGTCGTCAGTTGAAGAGCCAAGCTGAATCCTAGGGATCGCAAGACAATAATTAGCCCTGTTATAAGCCGCAGCCGCTTCCTCTCCTTTTTTCTTTTCTTCCATTTGCTTCCTTCTGGCTCGGTTCAGGTCGCTGTCACTCTTTCGATGACGACCGATCTTTCGAGACGGCGATTCTTTCACCACATCCTCTGCTTCTTCCACTGTTCGTAGTGTTGGCATGTCCGTCCAGCTGGAACGTCGGACAAAGTAGCCAACTGCGGGAGCCGAAAGCTGCTGGCGGTAGGATACTTGCGTCGCGGTTGTTTCTTGTCTACCCGCTGCCGCGGGTGTAGCCGGAAGTCTGCGGCGTTGCCTTGGCGATGGCGTAGTTGGAGTCATCATTTGTGGTGGCGTCCTTGATGTCGGTGACACTGTAGCGGAAGACGGACGCTGATGATGCCGAGGACTGACTTTTGGGGAAAACATTGGCGAAAGGCTGTTTCGTCTCAGCGTTTCTTTGCGAGGTGATGGAGACAGACGAAGCGAAGCGAACTCTTCATGTGAAGATGAGGTTTGAAACTGGTGATCACGTGGTGGCAAACGACGTCGTTGCTGTCGTTCGTAATCGTACTCGTACTCGTCAAATACGGAGTCGGGTTCCACTCGTCGACCTGCGGTCACGTCCCGGTCATACCGATACGCTTCGCGCGTTTCGAAAGTCGGCTGTTGATGGCCATAGGAAATGCGAGGGTCGTAGAAAGGCTGCTGAGCAGCATCTGCTGGCGAATAATATGACGATGATATCGGATACTGAGGTTGAAATGAGTGAGATCGATGAGGTCGCCTACCCATCGAAATAGCATAGTCATCGAAGTCGTAATCCTGCTGATCATAGCGTGCATCCATACTTGCATGCGTTGGTTATGAGAATGCACAGTTTGGGGGTTGCTTTTTATTCGCAGGCTAAAAATAGCCTGAACGCTTCTTCGTTTTGACAGCAGCTTTTCAATTGTCTAGCTGTCAGTTATGATTTTGGACGAGGCGAGATTGATTGAAAGTGCTCACACATACGTCAAA
Organism: Epsilonema sp. ZAB3_2; assembly: GCA_030247985.1. Lineage (NCBI taxonomy): Eukaryota > Metazoa > Nematoda > Chromadorea > Desmodorida > Epsilonematidae > Epsilonema > Epsilonema sp. ZAB3_2. The sequence continues at coordinate 4,985 of JASAMW010000110.1, forward strand.
AAAACACACGTAGACGGCGAGGAATTCGCTCAAAAAATCTTCGGGTGATCGGAAGCTTGATTAGAGTTTCTTGATTAGTCAGACAGTTTTCATCAAACCCACGGTTTTCACGGCATCTCACAAAATGAGAAAGGCTTCTCCGGATGAAATCCAGCATACGCTGAAAATGTTTTCATTATCAAACGACTTGTCATCTGCATTTTACGCAACAGAATTGCTTGTTATTTTCGTCACACTGAGATGCTGAGAATAGAAGATACAGTTAAGCGGTTTAAGAAACAGAATTGCTTGGGACTGTTGGGATCGGAACTCTGAAGTTGATATGCAAGCGGGGCGATCAGTTAAGCAAAGCTGTCGGTTGACAAGGGCCGGTCCAAACGACAATGTCAGTAATTTGGTTTTGATTTTGATTAGGGAGAAAGGACTGAATGACGCAGCGAATAGGAATGGAATTTGAAACATTGCTGATTCAAAAGAAAAAGCCTGCAGCTCGATCCTCTATCAATGGCAGTGTACATACGTACATACATACATACGTAAGACGACAAAAATATAAATTGGAACAAGGAAAAGACTGACGGCTAGGAAAAACAAGGAAAACGAGAAAAATACTCTATTTATTACAGAAAGAAGACAAAGCGAATGACTGTCAACGAACGAAAGCTCAAACAGTAGGGAATACTCTAGTATTGACGAAAGCGGAGAAGCAGCCTATTAGCAATTACCACTATGAGTTCTCGTTGTGCGTATTTCTGTTGCACTACTATAAAGCAAAAATAATACCGCGTAGTACTGCACAGTGCACACACTACGTTACCTATATGTATACAGTAACGAATACGTACGTATGCAGGTACATAGTTACCAAATGGTATTACCGTCAGAAATTGTACACCATCTACGTGTACAGGATGAAGACAAAAATAATTACCACACTAATACTGTAATGTTCCGTAGATAGCCCCATGGGGCTATACAAATGGTAAGCCCCGATTAGGGGGGGCTATACACGAGAGGGGGTTATACACGAGGGGGGGGCAATACACGAGGGCATTTTTCATTTGTACCAAAACTAAGGTTTTTTGACCTCCTGAACTCGTTTATGGTGGTTATTTGGCACGCTTCCAAGCTCCACTCATCAAAAATGCAACTTTAACTTGAAAAATTGTGAAATTTTCGCTACCAAAAATTTTCCCTTGAAGAGATATCACTTGCAAAATGATCAGAACTGGTCCAAATGAGGTGCAGATAAACTCCTATGCGTCAAAACACCTCAAAAACGCTGTTTTTAGCTCAAAAACACTGGATTTCTCTTGCTTTTCGCGGTTCGCAATAGGGGGCTATACACGAGGGCAAAAGACGTTTAAGTGGCCGATTAGGGGGGGCTATACACGAGGGGGGCTTATACACGAGAGGGGGCTATACACGGAACATTACAGTAAGCATAATTAGCACTGACAACAATAATTAAAACGTTACTATCTTCACAGTATAGGTTTCTTCTAATCCATGCCTACCCATTATTGCATTCCTGTTTCACAAAACAGACGTATTGTTGGATAACGTTATGTGCCAATAACTACGTACATAGTACCAAGGATGTATGAGTAAGAATAGTCCGCTGCATGGCCCGCGCAGATCGATCCCTGTCTGGAAACGTCATCATAGAAATAATCGAACGATACAATAATCGATAATATAAATGTACGATCGTATATATCAATGATGGATCACTATAGTCGAACAAGAAATTTCATGAACCATTGAAATTTTTTCTCAGCCAATAAAAGACGTAGAGCACAGCGGTCAAACTTCTACGGCTAACTTTAGCTCGCCGTTCCAATAAAAAAAACCGTTTGTCTCCAGCTGCTCTGTGTGTCGAGATCTCGCCAAATTTCTTCAGTACTGATATCGCCAAATTGGGCGTGGACCATTGGGCAATTCTAAACCTCGCAAACGCCCGAAAAATCAAAATGGCAGAAATAAGCATATGTGATAAAGACGATGAAAATGCGCATCGGGCGTACAGGGTCGTAGGGTGTCGTGGTTTGCGTGGTTTAGCGTCTGCCAAATGGTGACACGATTTCAGTACTGAAGGAATTCGGCGAGATCTCGACACTGAGAGCAGCTGGAGACAAACGGTTTTTTTTATTGGAACGGCGAGCTAAAGTTAGCCGTAGAAGTTTGACCACTGTGCTCTACGTCTTTTATTGGCTTAGAAAAAATTTCAATGGTTCATGAAATTTCTTGTTCGACTATACATGACAATACATGATCATAATAATCGAACATATAAATGTACGATCGTATATATAAATGTACGATCGTATATATCAATGTACGATCGTATATATCAATGTACGATCGTATATATCAATGAACGATCGTACATATCAATGTACGATCGTACATATCAATGTACGATCGTATATATCAATGTACGATCGTACGATCGTACATTATTATTCACGATCGTACATTACTATTCACGATCGTACATAGAAATATACGATTATCTGAGCTCGAAAAGCGCGCGCAATCTCCAAGCAGAGCAGAGAGTAAAGGAAATTTCCATAGTATTTTTGTGTTCCCTTGCGGTCTACTGGCGTCAATAAGCATTCTTGTTGCTTCTTCTCAGCTTTTTAACCATCAATATGGGGTTAGCTAACGGCCAAGGTATGCTCATGACCAACTAGGCAAAATTCGGCCATACTTTTGTTTCTGTGAAGAGAGAGCGAGCTTCTCTGCTTGGAGATTGCGCGCGCTTTTCGAGCTAAGCATAATCGTATATTTTTATGTACGATCGTGAATAGTAATGTACGATCGTGAATAATAATGTACGATCGTACATTGATATGTACGATCGTACATTGATATATACGATCGTACATTAATGTACGATCGTACATTGATATGTACGATCGTACATTGATATATACGATCGTACATTGATATATACGATCGTACATTTATATATACGATCGTACATTTATATGTTCGATTATTATTACATACGATCATGTATTGTCATGTAGTGATCCATCATTGATATATACGATCGTACATTTATATTATCGATTATTGTATCGTTCGATTATTTCTATGATGATGTTTCCAGACAGGGATCGATCTGCGCGGGCCATGCAGCGGACTATTCTTACTCATACATCCTTGATAGTACTACGTCACCAGTGAATATCGGCATTGGTCGGACAGCTAAGTCATCATCATTGTTATTTTTTATTTACGTTTCAGTAGGGTTGCATAAATAATAATGGAAATTTATCACGTATATAGGGTGTTTCATAATAAACTCTCCGGATGTTTGTGCCTCTCATTCCTCAACGCAGTGTTCGATTTTAGTACGCTCTTTTACATTTGGTAGCTAAGGCTTCTACAATTATGCAGGCAAAATTTCAGCCCTGTAGTCTTTCTACCAAGGAAGTTGTGAAAGCTCAAACTTTCGGACCCAAAAATTTACGTTTTTTTCACTATGGGGGATAAACCAGGGCTAAGGCCGAAGTTAGCACTCCACGGATGATTTTTTCAATTTTCTTCACAATGGCGTTGTAGATTTGGTTCTGCCGCGTCTTACATGGGATAATGAACAGGATTTGAAAACGTATTAGCATTTGGATGGTAGAATTTGCTCTTTATTGTGGTACAATATTAGGCAAATCCCCGATTTCTGGGGTCAGCTTTCTGAGCTGTTTTGAGCCACTTTCTGTTTGCCTAGAAAGTTGAAATTTTGCCTGCGTATACGCTGAAGCCTTGACTACTTATTGCAAAAGACCGCATTCGAAAATGCCACTCCGCTGTGGAGATAGAGATACAAACATCCGGAGAGTATATTATGAAACACCCTGTAGAGAGCATGGTATCTCCTACTATTTCACAAAATATCATCCTAAGCAATTACTGCAAAGCCTGACAAGCATGCAAAGTTTCATTAACGTAGGCTACCTGCACTATTAGCGAAGAAACAAGCGACCTTTTCAGGTCCTATTTCTTGATGTGCCTACCATCATTCTCAAGCAATTTCGCAGCACCTTCCGCACTGTAAGATGCAAAAGATCCGAATGGATGCTTGAGTGGAGCGAAACAGCACATCTCCTTTCTTGTGGACTTCAAAAATCGAGTGCTACTCACGCCACTGCCGAATTTTTGACCCAATGTTTGAGGCTCATAATTCCTTTCGTACTTACGACCTATAGATGAATTATAATTCTGGGACCCATGCATTATTTATCTCAGGATTTAGCCAACGTAGCTCAAAGCGGTTAAAAATCTCTCGATAACTTTAGCTCGGATTGAAAATAAAAAAACCGCATGCGTCTACGTGCCCTCTGTGTCGAGAAATCGCCAAATTCCTTAAGTACTACAAATGTACTAAAAAGGTACACTATTTTCGATTATTCAGCATAACTGAACAAGCCGCAAAAACTTTTTCATTAAAAGTAGCCTATCCTATGTAAAATTTGATGCAGATTTCAAAAATAGTATCGGTGTTTTAAAAAAAATTAACCCCTAGTGTATAATTTTGCAAAATTTGTATATTTTTGACAATTTTTGGGTAGGGGTTAAATTTTTTTGGATCAACGACACTATTTTTGAAATTTACACCAAATTTTACATAGGATAGGCTACTTTTAATGAAAAAGTTTTTGCGGCTTGTTCAGTTATGCTGAATAATCGAAAAAAGTGTCCATTTTTGGCGATTTCTCGACACAGAGGGCACGTAGACGCATGCGGTTTTTTTTATTTTCAATCCGAGCTAAAGTTATCGAGAGATTTTTAACCGCTTTGAGCTACGTTGGCTAGATCCTGAGATAAATAATGCATGGGTCCCAGAATTATAATTTATACTTTAGCAATGAAATTTTGCACTCAGGCATATTTTCAAGATTTAAACAATTTTTTGTTGAAATCCGTGCATTAATACAGAAGTTGCAAGCTCTTTTGAGGTGACATATCATATAAACAGGCTGTACATATGTACATACGTACATACATAGAGAGAGAAAGGGAAGTGAAGGGATGCTGGATTTTGAAGCGTTTCTTTCTATCAACATCACACATGATTCAAGCTGTGTGGTCTGTGGTGTGAGTGAGTGAAATCACCTACAGCATATTTTCGATTCATCCGGCTTCTACAACTAAATTAGTTGTCAAAATAAGAACTGAAGCGCAGGGACACCCGACGACATATGGAAGCGAAGCGCTGTCCCGTCATGTTAGATTGACTTCTTTCCATGTTTCCGGTGCTTTCTCCCTCTAGTTGGCGACAAATCATCATCCAAAGCCGATCTACATCCTTGTTTAGCAGTGCCGACACCGTGGCACATGGTACACGGTAGGATTTGGCTAACTTCCTCGCACCTGCATAAAGAAAAAATCGACTAGATTATGTATATGGAGAGGAAGCGCAGACCCCTGTACCATGCAGTAGTGGTTACGAACGATAATAACTAGAGTTGGCTGACAGGGTGTGAAGGTCCCAAGGTAGAAAATTGTACGCATGTATCTGTATCAACGATCAGTCTATAAGTACAGTGTACAGTACAGTACATACCTACATCACATTACTTTTCATGATATCTTTTTTCATGCGGTTGGTGCTGTCGCTTTTGTTTCCAACCAAAAGCAGAGGCTTTTGCGCTGACTGACTCTGCTCTCGCAAAAGCACAACGCATTTCTGCGCATTCTCCCAAGCAGCCATCGAATCCATGCTGAACAACACTATGGAAAGAGTACCGGACAACGAATGCCACAAATCGGCCTAAAAGAACAAAGGTGGAAGTAAATTAAAATGCGCTACCCACTACAGTACTTGTAGTGCTGTACGGTTGTTAGTCTTAACTCATCCCGGAATTCAAAATGTCGCTTGACGTCAGTTGCGCTACTCCCATATGTTGGTTGGCGACGGTTGCGCAACTCCTCCATATACCGTATTGGTTGGCGCCGGTTGCGCACTGAGACTTTGAATTCCGGGAGGAAAAACGTCTTATCTTAGCGTTTTACCTTGGAATTATTTAGCTCAATGAAGTTTAATTCTCCATAGCCTCCGTGACTCAGGAACGCTAAAGAGAGATGACGCAACCACACCACTACATACGTTTGCTACCCCGGTCGACTGGTCACACAGTACGTATTGTATGTATGTATGTATGTATGTATGTATGTATGTATGTATGTATGTATGTATGTATGTATGTATGTATGTATGTATGTATGTATGTATGTACTGTATGTATGTATGTATGTATGTATGTATGTATGTATGTATGTATGTATGTAAGTATGTACATTCTACGTAAGTACGTGTGTATGCCTGAATAGCAGCATATATGGCAGTGTAGTTAACCTGTAGAAGCGTTGAATAAGTTTAGCTGGGAGATGAGAGTGCTTTTTCCAGTATTCGCTGCTCCTACCACTAGCACACTGCGAGGAGGAAGGAGTAGAGGTTTGGGTGGGGCGTCAACCGGCTCCAACCAGCAGGACGGACTGACTAGTGGTGTGGCGTTTGCGCTGCTGTTAGAACTTCGGCGTCGTCCTCCCCATCCGGAGTGGTCTTCGCTGGTCATCCAGCTGGATGAACGCCGAGCCCGTCTAGCAGGCAGGGGAGCCCTGGACAAACGGATGGCCAGTTGGCTCAGCGACGCCGTTACATTTACGTGTGCCGCGCTGCTCCTCTGCAGTCGAGCCCAGATCCGGCTGTTGTCCGATCTCGATTTCACCGGAGACCGGGATGGCCGGCCGCGGTCATCGCAGCAACTCCATGTACAGGGTGATTTTTTTATCATGGTGGATTTTGAATGCCAATTTCACCAGGTTACCCTGCACCGATCTCGCTCAAATTTTGCCCACATATTCCCGAGCGTCTGCTACTTTGTAAAAATTTCGAGTTAAAATGCTGCACTGGTAGTGAGAATTACAGCAGGGAACACAAAATCAAAAATTTTTCAACATTTTCACCATAATTTTTGACTACTGTCAAGGTCGGTGTATAGCCCGATACCGTGTATAGCCCGATCCCGTATATAGCCCGCCCAATTTGGCTTATATCCGCTTACCGTAGGTCCATTTCATTCAACAAAATGCCGTTGTTGAACGAAATTTTTCATTCAACGATTTTTCGTGTTGATTCCTTTACTGTTGAATGAAATTGCCTGTTGATTGAAATTTTTGAACTGCTGAGAAATTCAATTTAGTGTTGATAGACCATAGAAAAAGTGTTAATTGCGAAGAAGGAATCATCACGCTAATCAACAAAAAATTTGTGTTGATAACAGTCAAAAGAGTTAAAAGATAAATGAGTCAAAAGATGAGTCAACAAAAATAAAGCAACAAAATTTTGTTGAATGAAAAAATGAATCAACACGTGAAAAACAAATTTCAAATTGTTGAACGAAATGCCCAAAAGCCAAAATAGACCCGTTTCACCGGTAAGCGGATATTGCACTTTTGGCCCGTATATAGCCCGATATCGGGCTGTGCAGAGAACTGCGTTCACAAGGCTTTATTCGCATTATTTTAAGTCAGGAACCACAAATTTTGTGGCCTGTGAAGCTAAATATAGGTTGAAAATGGACTACGGCATTATTAGCAGTTTGGATCATTGCTGCTGGAATCTGGAATCGGTCTGGCATGTGAGCACAGCAAGCGAAAATAATAGCGATTACTGCCACGCACAACAGTTTTGAGAACGATCAGTGTTTTTGATAAAAAGCGGGTCCATTCAATCCATGATAAAATTGGAGCAAAAATGAGAAGACGGTCAAAAGTCCCTTGTATAGCCCGAGCTTTTGTATTGCCCGATCCCGTGTATAGCCCGCCCAAATTGGCTGATCTTGTTTGTATTGCCCTGCAGGGCTATACACCGACCTTTACAGTAGTGCTACAATTCTCCCGATCAAAACTTCGGAAAACATGGCAAGTGGCATTGCTGTAATTTTTTCAAATGGTAAACGGCTTTGGATGTCTTTGTAGATCTTTTTTCCTTCTCTGCACCCCCAGAAAGAATTCGAGAGTCATCAAATCTGGTGATTGATTATGGCTCATTAGCTGAGGATGCAGCACTGATGAGGCGCGAGCAGCGCTGATGAGAAATGCGACAATCTCCATCATGCCACCAACAATGTCAATGTTTTTTGGCTGTGTAGGGCTTAGGTTCCATCTTGCTGAAACTATTTTGCTCTTAGGAAAGAACCGTTGGGCTCCAAAAAGAGGCTTTCAATCATTTGGCAGCACAAAGTGGGAAGAAGAAGCTCGAAATTGCAATTTTTAAAGGAAGGGGATAATTCTCACTACCAATGCAGAATTTTAACTCCAAATTTTTACCAAGTAAATGGCAAACGCTCGGGATTATGTGGGCAAAATTTGAGAGAGATCGGTGCAGGTTAACCTGGTGAAATTGGCAATCAAAATCCACCATGATAAAAAAATCGCCCTGTAGCTTCTGTTGCGTCCGGTGGAATGCTCCAGTCGGTTTGGGTGCGAGCACAACGGGGCTGCGGCTTCAAGTAGAGCGGAGGCGGTGGAGGAACATCGCCGAGCTGCAAAAAGCTTCGACCGTCGCCGCAACCGAGCGAAGGTTGTCCCAGTCCGCTGCAAGTGCTATGGCTCTGCTTGCCGCTCAGCTTCCTGTTACGATTGAAGGACAAATAGCGCGACAGCGTCCGGCTGAGCTGTTTCGGCAAGAAGAGCTTACTTCTGGGACTGCGATTGCCGTTCTGATCGAAATCGCGCCGACTTATCTCCAGCAATTCCCCGTCAGTCGCACTCCGTTTGCTGACATAGAGTGATCTGCGCAATGAAGGCGGCGGACACCGCTTCGCCGTGGTTTTCGCTGATTGGCCGCTCACTGTTCTGAGATCGCAGAATGGAACCTCCGTTGTCGGGACGGCGAGCAGGTACTGCGGCTGCATGCTTGCTCTTCGCGTCCTTCCTGTGCTGGAGCTTCTTCTGACTCCTGATGGCTGTAAGTGTAGCCGATCAGTATTATCCTGCGCCTCAATATGGTGCATGTAATTTATTAGTTTGCTCTGGCATTCCGATCCCCTTCGTCTAGCATAGATCCGTTCTTCCACCGTCACGTTCGCAATATCGCTGGATTTGCGTTGTAGAAGATCGTGGGTCGTGGATGATCGTTTTGTTGTTCTCTTCATACTTGATGCTCCATTCGCTCTCTGCGGGACCTCAGCAAGCATTCTGCTGGATCTTCGATGTCTAGAACGGACTAAATTTTTTGGCGAAACAACACTATATTATATTCGGTAGATATTTCGTGGAATACGGTACTTCTTCCCCGTATCCGCGCCTCCACTGTTTTCGAATAATCTGCTGCCAAATTGGGCAACCAGCAGAGTAAAGTGAAACGTCGTCAACAGTTGGTTCCCTTGAGGCCTTAATTTCCAATGTAAGCATGTATCAGCAAAAATAAGACAATCTGGTACGTCAATTAGACTTATGCGCTCATGCATGATTATCTGCCTGCAATTGCTGACGTATTAGTAAACGGTAACTGGCCATGCTCTCAAGAGCCTGATAAACGTACGAACGAAGATCGAAGCGGAATATATTTAGACTGGATGGATATGCTCGATTATTGGAACACACTCAGCCACTGCTAATGCGACCGCAAATTGTTAACATTCCTAGTGATTGATGTATGATGTCAGCTTTCAGTCAGCGAAATACTTATTATTTTTTTGTATGCGTGGCATGTTCAGTTATACATACGCACTGTACGTACGTACCTACGTATGAACGTACGTTCATACTATATCGCTAACGTATCATCCAATCCAGCTCAAGGTCTTACGATTCGAAAGGCTGAATGATTGTATCAACATTGAAAATGCAGCTGAATACTATTTTGTCGGACGGTTTTCGTAGCAAAAACCGACTTGCATTGCAGATGTACTGTATGTTCAGTATTGTATGTATTTTATTTACAATGCAGGTCTGGTGATCAAATTTGCGATCAGTCGTCATATGCGTACGTTCCATAATACATAAAGAGTCCAACATTGAGGCCGATGGCGCTCACGAATAGTATGAGAAGGATTCGATCGATGACACAGGATACCAATTCCCATTCGCGCATGATTGCCTTCTCACGATCATGGGCCTCCACTGAACGACGCAGAATCGCCACACACCGATGCACCTCAACATACAATATTTACACGTATCAGCGATGCAATAGTTATTATGCTAAACAAAACACTTGCCCATATCTGAACATACTCATTGTAGCCGAATGAGATCCGGCCACTTACCTGAATTAGCTCTTCTGTAATCTTCTCTGCCATTGCCTTCTGGTATGCATCAGCAGCGCCGTCAGTGGTTGAGGCAACGGAAGATGACAGAAACTTCATCATGATGGGCGGCTCTGCATGCTGAGTGGATGCATGCAGTGAGGAGACGGAGGGGCAGCTGCTCATGGATGCCACTGTGCTTCTTCTGCAATGACGTGACTGGTCGGTAGTGTATTCGGCGTCGATCAGCTCCAGTAAGTCCTCCATTTCCGACGCTGAATGAATGAGCTACAATAACAGTCAATATGTCGTGTACTGACTGATGTCGTGATGCGCTTGCGTTGAGGGTTGGCAAAGAGTGGCGTGGAACTACGGGGTAAAGTGCTTTTTCCAGCCAGTAATAATCCCAAAGGCGGCCATTACCGTATTTACCTGTGCTTAGCCAAATTGAGAGGTCCTATATGGGGCTATGCATAGGGGGCTATGCATGGGGGGGGGGCTATGCATGAGACATTTTTTATGTTTTTGAGAGGTGCGCAGTGAGGCATATTTTTAGGTCAAAAGCACGTATTTTACGACATAATTGAGGTCAAACCAGGGTTATTCTAGTACATTACACACCCAAGCAGGCTTATAGGCATCTTAACTTGGTGTGGGAGTGGCTTTGGGTAGCTTATGACCAGCTTACATAGGTAGTTGTGGTACCCTACAGTACATATGGGGCAATCGCTATGCATATGCATAGGGGGGGGGGGGGGGGGCTATGCACAGGTAAATAAATACGGCATGCTTTTCCTATACAACCCCGGAAAAGTGTGATCGCTGGTTTATCGCCGGCTGGTCGGCATGTACGTATAGGTAGACCACAAACTTGGCTTTTCTGACGGTACATCTCCTTTTTCCAAAGTCTGGGTGGGTCGACGAAGACCAAGTGGGCCAGTAGGCGAAAGCAGATCAATCGGAGACGACGTGGCACTTCTCGTCCGTAACGCCCTCTTTCCTGCACTGCTATCATCACACTGCTCAATGTGGTTGCGAATGCAGTCATGAAGATCGTGTTCAAATAGAACCACTCTGTCAAATAGCACCAAAAAATGACAAAATGAAAATGGCACCATTTTTGCTATAGAAATTTTATACTGTACACATGTTTGTTTACGTTCGTACGTACTGATCAGTGGCACGAAGTTTGAGGTGGTCGGCATCTCATTGGACACCACCATCAGAATGACAGACATGGCCATCAGTGTTGTGATGCCCAGGTTAACCCTCTCCGTACGCTCTCCTTTGCTAGAGACCGGGAGAAAGAAGCCAAACGTGGCGATGAGAGAGATGACTACAGTGGGAATGATGAGGTTAACGATGTAGTAGAGTGACTTGCGTTGGATGACCAGATGACCGTGGATTTCCGAAAAGGCGTGAGGGCAGCAAGCATTCAGGAGCAATTCACACCGAGCATAAAGCACCGACATTGGGAAGTTTGAAAGTTGTCAGTTATTGCGTATTAAAAAAAAGTGTCTCCAGGACTCCAGGTAGGGTATGTAATGTAGGTACATAGTACATAATTATTGTATGCAATGCAGACAATACTACATTAAAACATACGGTTAGTTATTGCGTACAGTTAGTGTTCTATGCGTTAGCCCGAATGAATAGCTCCTGGTAGTGTTTCTCTGATTGAGTTAGGCGAAAACTGATTAGCGTCCATTCTTCGTGCATCTGATAATTCTCCAGACGAACAGAATTCGACTCTTTCACATACAGCCATAGCGTTCATACGGGAAACTTGTTGGCCAACTTGTAACAACTGTATCGCATTTTTGTATCAAATTAGCTGACCCGATAGTGAAAATGGAATAGGCTACGTAACTCACCTAAAATGCTACAAAATAAAAAATAACCCGATCGGGTGGTACCAATGTATCCTGTATGAACGCGGCGGCATAGATGATTTCTGAGGAATCGTGGATCCAGCTACCAAATACAATGGTACAATTCTGACGATCGAAGGGAAAAGGATGAATGTCGAAATCACAGGAGAAACTGTAAATGGCCGGATACATGAGTCGAACTTGACCCAGTGCTGGCTGGTTCGTGTCGTTTGACGGCACAGCATCCACGTGAGCATTCATGTACCGTTCAGTCAGCTTGATTCTGCACATCAGCATCCGATCATTGTAACATCAGTGACCAAAAAGAAAATATGCATGCATGACCTGTTGTTTGTCACCCATTGTATGGATATGTGTCAGGCCTCCATATTTTATGATATGGAAGTTGAAACATCGTGACGTTGTTGTACTCAACCGGGTTCCACATCAGATATTCGTCAAGCCATAGCTACAAGAATAGAAATGAAGTGTCAATCAATGGTGTCGCTCCATGTGACCACAAAGCCGAATTGTGTCTCTGACCACTTATTGCACTTACTTGACGAATCCAAATGTACAGTCGGATTGTTTCATCAGCTTCATTCTGTCAAGAAACAACTCATGTTGATGTAACGTAGTACGTATTATCGGATTTTTTTAGAAGAGTGCAGCAAAATACACTATCGACAATATGCACATGTAAGTACAATATGTAGATATGCCTTCATAACCAACGTAGACCGTTTGTATTTATTCGTATAGTACATAATAGTACGTACATACCACGCCAAGAATCTGGTACAAATTGAGAGCCAGTGTAACGTAGACAGCCTTTCGGTGATCTTTGAGTGGACGAAGAGATCTGTCGTAAGTGTGAGGATTGAGCAGGAAATCTTTCAATCTCTTCTCTGCCGTATCTCCTTCGCAAATTGAAGCATTGAAAGTTGTGATCCAAAGAATGAGGTGCAGTACAGCTGCATGAAAGCAATGCGCCATTAGTTCTTGATCTTCGCCACACTATCAGAAAGAGTAACGCTTTTGTCATGAGCATAGATAGCCCAAGCTGACTTTTCTAATTCGCAAAACTGGCAATAAAAAGCTGTCTGGAAGCATGGAGATGTGGTGCGAAACAATTAGATTTTACTCGCCACTTGCTGGCCTACAGAGTACAGACATTGGATTATAATATTGCTTTCCTGTGCGCGACGCAATTAGTGAGGTAGAGATTACAGTGTAAACGTAGCGTCACATCACGCTAATTTCTAATTACACATCAGAGATCAGATGGCAAGAACAGAACGCCTCAATGATTACGGTAAAACAAAACTTCACGTGTAAATCAGCAGGATTCCGCATGAGTCCCGTCATCATCATCAATCCTAGCCGTCCATATCCGCTGTTCTTCTTCGATGCGCGATCGTTCAAAAGCGAGTCCCGTTTTCAGTTCGCACAGTAAATCCTCCAGTTTCTTCTCCATCACTCTTCTCTTTCTCGTCGCTCTGCTATTTGTATCCGCATTCTGCTGACCAGCAGTTTTAGCGGGTCTATTCAAGTCGTCCACGGAAAAGGAACCAGGAAAAATAACGTTCTCTTTCGGAGTCGAAACGAAACTGCTTTCCTCTTTGCCGCACACAGCAGTACTTCCAATTAGAGTCTCCTCTTCAAGCATTTGCTGCTCCTTCTCCTTGTGTTCACAGTAGAGCAAAGTCTCATCCATGGACCTCTCCAACTTCTGTCGCTGTCGCGGACTTGGAACCAAAGCAAAAGAAGCACTTTTGCCCTTCTGAGGCCACCGTCCATGGTGGTCCTTTCGTGACCAGCACAACATCGTCTCCGTCGTTCTTCCAGTTACGGGAAAATCGTCCAGGAATCGTCGACGCAGCGTCGCCTCACGCGCCGTTATCCGCCACGTAGCGAAGGCGGAGCGAAGACGTTCGCGATCCAATCGCGTCCGAATGGCCGTCAATCGTTCCACCAATCGCCAACCGTCGTTCGTCGACGACGAATCACTGGTTCCGTCGACAGTCGTCACCAGGCCGCAGCATTGCCACTGCCAGCTGGCGTCCATGGCAGCCGCCGACGCCGTCATCCCTTCCGCCAGACGTCGACGAGCGTCCGGTGACGAGAGTCGAGCCCGCTTCCCTCCCAGATGCGGCGCCGTCAAGCCCCCGCCACGCGCCCCGGAGGAAGGAGCCGCCGGAAACTCCTGGAGCAGCTGACGCTTCCGTCGTCGTCCGTCCGCCAGGTGTCGCCAGGCGACGAGAGCAGCACGCGCCCGCAGCGCCTCCAAGCGGCGACGAATCTCAGCCAGTCGCTGCAGCCGACCAGTAACCTCGCGCGCGTGCACCTCCGTCGCAGCTGTGACAATCGCCGCCCGCACTCCCGCGTCCAGCCACGCATCCGTCAGCGCAGCAGACGTCTGCTCCACTAGACGCCGTTTGTGCTCGCTCTTCGCAAGTCTGAACACAATGTGCAGACGTGGGCCTGGGGGTGAGGGGGGGTATGTTGAACGCACCCCCACCCCTACCTCTCCATACCCCCACCCGTACCCCCAGGAAAAATGAAAAGCAACATACCCCCGCGTACCCCCAGAAAAAAAACAGCACTACGTATCCCCACCGCGTAACCCCAAACTTGAAATCAGCAGTTTGTCTGCCAGGACACGTACCCCCACCCTTTTTTCCTCTGGCTTACATCCATGCTCAGACTTTTTGCATACTCCACAAAGTGCATGCATTATCAAGAATTGTTGTTTGTAGTTGCACAATGTAGTGAATAGTTTTATATAATGGTTTATCCCTATCATTCTAGACAAGTTGCTAAAGTATTCAACAGTGGAAATTCGATTCGAACACATACTTACACACCACTCTTATCAACCCACCACTGCATTTTGTATAAATATTACAAGGTGCACAATAAAAACTGTTGCACTGTGTGCAAAAAAATAGTGCTCATTTTTTCTGGGGAGAGATATAGACTTTGTGGGGTTATGTAGTACACCATTTACAGTTGGGGGTACGTAAATATGCTGGGGGTACGTGAGGTTTTTTTCTTGGGGGTACGTAAAAAATCTGGGGGTACGTGGCCAAAAAAATTTTTTTGGGTGGGGGTACGCAACACCCCCCACTTTTGACCTCCTGCATACCCCACTGACAGACCCCCACCCTCAAAACCGTGCCCACGTCTGAATGTGCAACATCACCATTACAGCCACCCTCATGGCGTTCATAGCCACGTGCACAGCATACGCTTACCAAATGAACACAATGTACGTAGCGTACGTACATAGAAGCGGAGAGAAATAAAAGCAGCAGTCGTGGCGTGGCTTACAGCAGTTCCCTTGCCGCCGCTTCCTTCGTTAGATTAGCCACAGTCTGTTGGACGAGCCTGTCTGCGTAGGTGTCACTGACTTGTTGGATGTGGGATTGGATAAGCTCCGTCCTCCTCCGCTGTTCAATCGCCGCCACCCGTTTAGCTTCTTCTTCCTTCGCTTCCAAAGCGCATTGCCTGCAGTATTCAACATACCCGGTTCACCATCCACCACTAACATCAGTTTGTCCGCACACGAAAATGGTGCACCTGTACAGTGCATAGTAATTCTAAGCCTGTACCAAATGCACGGTTGAAGCAGTTGGGAGTAGATGCGCTGAATTCTAGCGTACAAAATGACTGTAGATGCGGCTGCTGTCACTGGCGCTTTGCACGCAGATGCCAAGAGACGATCCGCCACTGTCCACATCTAAAATTTGCACGGTATGCATACACAGCGAACGCCAGCCCAGGCTGCTACCGTAGACGTTCATGAAATGGACGATACCGTTCGTTCTAGTTGTTGCTGAGCCAGTCGACGCGTGAGCAACGCCTTTTGATCCTGTTCCTCCGCCAGAAAGTAGGCGCGCGTCACCGGATCCCGATCCGCCCTGTAGTATCCGTCCTCGTCGAAACTCAACACCGGCTCCGGAATACTCACGCTCGACACCGGGCCGCCATTCAGAATCTGCAACACACTGACTAGCAGGCACATACATACAAATGCACACAACGACAAACACATGTACGCAAGTTATGTAGGTACGTACAACTTGCATAATGTAAGAGCAATTCGGATAAATGTACGCACAGAATGTCAGAGCCAGAGGCTGGACTTGAATGCAATTGTGTTCAGGAAATTGTCTAACCTAAATTCCCCACCCAATAGCCAATAGATTGTCTTGTCCCCTTCAATTTCCCCACTCATTCTGCCATCCCGTCTTGTACACGCGCCTGTCGGTTTCATTTTTCTCTTCTTTCCTCTCTGTTTTGCCCTGCCCGCGCCTCAGTTTGCTGTTTCGTCACTCTACTGACTGGTCGGTTCCCCTGTTTTCTTTCTTTTTTCCCTTTTTCATCCCGCTTACGCGTCCTGTGATCATGCCGGCGACAGGGAGACGACGGGAGGAGACGGCGGCGGAAGAGCGGATGAGTGGAGGCAGCGACAACTTCAAGGCGGAACTGGAGGAGATGGTGGATCGACTGTTGGACAACTTGCGCACTCCCAACGCCCCAGTCTCCATGCGAGAGAACCAACTGCGCGAACTCTGTCGAACAGTCCAGAACACATTCCAGGTAAGCAAACTGTCGCTGTTCGCTAATCTACCTTCTACCACTTTCTGCCATTCATCTTCGCAAGCACGACCACTCTAGATCGTCACACTAAACGTACACATACGTAGTAGTGCTTCCACAGGCCCGAGGGCGCACTTGAATGTACATACGTATGTGTTTGACTTGTGCGTAGAAAGAGCCGATGCTGGTGGAGACGACGGTGCCGATCAAGGTGGTGGGCGACATCCACGGACAGTTCACGGACCTGCTGCGCCTCTTTCGCAAGTGCGGTCGACCTCCCGCCACGCGATATCTCTTCCTCGGCGACTACGTGGATCGTGGACGACAGGGCATCGAAACCATCGCGCTACTCTTCGCCCTCAAGGTAGCTAAGGCACAATAGCGATGTACGTCCGAAAAAGCCGTGGCTGTCATGTCAATGCGGTGCACTTGCTCGCTTCTCTGGCCTACGTCGCCAATCTGAACGCGAAGTGACGTGCACAGCAAGTTTAGCGGTATTGAATGCTGTACTGTTGAGGTGCTGTATCCTCGGGACATCTATCTGCTGCGCGGGAATCACGAGTGCCGCTCCATCACCCTCATCTACGGATTTTACACCGAATGCACACATCGCTACTCAGAAAGACTCTATAGGTACGTACGTACGTACATGCTCCACGTGTACTGTACTGTACTGTAGGTACGCACCAACCAACCTGCCATAATGTGTAGGGGTTGGTTCTGCTGCAGGTACTTCATTGACACGTTCAATGTGATGCCGGTGTGCGGTCTGATCGCTGGACGGGTGTTGTGCATGCACGGCGGGATCTCGCCGGAACTGGAGCATCTGGACCAAATCCGCAATCTCCATCGACCCACCGACATTCCCGACTTCGGACTCATCACTGACCTCGTCTGGGCTGACCCCAGCAAACACATACGCAACGGTGAGCGTGAGAGGGCATCTCTCATCAAAGTTCCACACAGACAAAGCAGAAAAGGCGCCCGCATACGTAGGCTGCTTTTCTACATGACAGGCTGGGGCGAGAACTCTCGCGGGGTGTCGTTCATCTTTTCGGAGGACGCGGTGATCCGGTGCTGTCGTCAGTTGGACGTGGATCTGGTGTGCAGGGGGCACCAGGTGATGGAGGACGGCTACGAGTTCTTCGCGCGGCGCCACTGCATCACCATCTTCAGCGCGCCCAACTACTGCGCAGAGTTCGACAACGACGCGGCCGTCCTCAGCATCAGCGCCCAGATGGAGTGCAGCTTCCTCATACTCAAGCCGCAGGAGCGACAGAGCCAGTCCGCCAGATCCATCTCCGAACAACTACGCTACTAACTAACCCGACCCACTAACTAACAACGCAACTAACCACTCCAGCTGATCACACACCAACTACATACCCTACTAGCAGCGCAGCTCTTTCCCGTCTTCTCGCCTACTGACTGACTGAATGTACGTATACTGTGTAATGTGAGTAAAATACGAGGAAAAACCAAGGCGGAAACTGAGTTAAAGGGTTCCCATCAAAAACGTGGACCTTCGAAGGGCATCTTCTATTGAGATTAAGCAGTAACTGTCCAGCTTTCTACGGCAACCCTAGAATTGAGAGTCAACGCCTACTGGCAGAAAGAGAGAGCGAGGTCACCTCTCCGAGTGCGGTGTGTCCTTTAAGCGCCTCCACCAAGTGGGATTTGCGATCCGACAGCGGCTCCTCCGGCTGAGCGAAAGACACGCGACTGAGCGTCACCGTGGACCCGGACTCCACAGAGGCACGCAGCCCGTACGCCTGGCAGAATCCCAACGCCTCCAACTCGTCTCGGAAACACAGCGAACGCACCAGCTCTCGCACAGGATACTGCAACAAAAACAGCCATTCTCACAGTGCGTACGACACAAAAGACGCCACTCTACTGGACCTGGATACGTACGTATATGTCCGTCCGTACAAAAGAAAACGGACCTTCGGGGTTCAATTCAATCAGCATAGCGGATAAAAGGTGGTGGCAAACGGTGCCCTTCGAAAAACGAGCGAATGCCTTGCTGGCCTTCTGATTAGAGGCACACTGTAAATGATTAGGGAACAAATGGTATCAGTACTATACCTGTGAGCTCTGCTGATAGGCCCAGCAGATGGTTCTGAGGGCTGCCTCCCTGACTTGGTTGAAGTAGCGATGCAACAGACAGGCCTGCAGGTAGGTGGCCTGACTACGCACCAACTTGAAGAAGAGGGCGTAGTTGTTGTGCTGGATGGCGAGAAAAAGGCGAAGAGCGAAGCGCACCTCCGGCGACCTCCGAATAGACGGCTTGTACGCAAGCACTTGCCTAAAGAACACACACTTCACCACTGCTTCATATATTTAGTAGATTACTCCTGATAGTAGGGTGCTGTGGGGTAGAACCGGACACCTGTAGTTTCGCTGGCGCATGATCAGCGTTGTAGCACAAATTCTCAATCCCATAGGAAAAACCGACCAAGGCCTACTCTCGTCTCAAAATCACCAGGCCTGGTCCAGATCGGTTTTACCCCACCACACTACACTACCCTGCAGTAGTACGTAGTACGTAGGTAGATATGCAGTCTGTCTTGCTGTAGGTACTGTCAATTACCGGAGTATGTTGCTGTCATTGAGGTTGAGAAGAACATCGTAAGCGCGAAATTCCGCCTCCTCCCAACACGCACCATCATTTGTCGTCTTGTCCAAATCCTCATAGAAATGACGCAGCGTCTGTAAGCATTTGCTCAGATTCTCTGAAAATCAATCCTCACTTATCGCATGATCGAAAATTAGTCCTAGCACATGGTGTAAGCTCGCCAATACACGGAAACAGCCCATTACATTACTTGTATCCTAAAAGCAAGAAGCGTTAACGCGGCCTGCCGATATTCATCTAGTGTGCACACTATAGCAGCACAGAAACACACGTACCGGTGTTCATGTTCTGGTCAAATTCACTGCGGTCGAATTCGCATAGTCGATGAGCAGCGTAGATATGAATGCGCACACACTTTTGCACCAAATCGACTGCAACCGCGTCGCACAACATCTGCTGTGTAATATCCTGCAAGAAACTCTCACCATAGTACCTAGTCTACTTACCCAACCCACAGATAGATCATGCAGTCACGTTTCGTTTACCCCACGCAGTACGTGTACAAAGAAATCTCATTGCAGTTTACGAACGGTACACTACACACCGATTGGTATAGTACGTATCTATCTAGCTTCCCGCAGTACGTTCTGCATCTGATCTACCTTTCTGATGCCGCGAGTACGGTTCCAGAGAAAGTCGTACCAAGCCGTAATCTGAGCCTCAGTAGCTGGACACTCGTATGCCACTTGCCCTATGAGATAGTCCATGGTCATGGCCAACACAGGAGCTGGACGCAGGTCGTGAGCCAACGGCTCCTCCTAAAACAACAAAATAGGCGTCATCTACCAGTATCATCATCTTCGCGTTCTGGCTTTGTGTTTACCTGGTCAGCAGAGGAGCGTGCATAATCCTTGACTGCCACTGCGTGATTCACGCAACCATTGGACAACATCTCCAGTGGACTGAGGCGTTGCTGCACTTCTCGCTCATAGCGCTCTTTCTCCGGACACATATCTTGACATGTGCCGATCACGATGACAGCTCGCGACACGTCGCTCTCCTTCACTCTGCCTAGAGATACAGATCACCACGTAACAACTTCTCAGCTTCTCATACAGAAAGAGCGTGTACGAGCCCAGTGAGGAGGTACAAGAGGGGACGTTTGAGAAATTGAGCTGTGCGGTCAGATATGGGGACGTGCGCTAATAGGGGCGTAATCCTGTGCTGCGCTGCGTGTTCGACTCACGCACTGGCTGCCCAATTTTTCAGGCTACTTCTCTTGTCCTAGCATCTCTTCATACAGAACAGCGTACATCGAAAAAACACCGCACGCACACAACCCATTGAGAGAGTTGCAGTATTACTAATAGAGTTTGCACAACGTTTGGTTTGAGTACAGTATAAGCTAAGCTCTCACCTACCTTTACGTAGAAGCTTGTCCCTCTCTTCTAGCAGCTTGTACTTGTCAAAGCTGCTCGAACATTTCTTCTCAGAAAGCAACTTCAGTTGTTGTGCTGAAAAACATAAAATAACCCTTGTCGAGTGGCGATTTACGTACTGTACTTGTACTATTCTAGAATCTATCACTTCCTTATGTTATGTATTACGATTTTCAGTACGTAAGTGCGTTATCTGCCTCTTCAGTAGATTTGCATTTGCGTTCGTAGTTGCACTTCGTGCCACGTTTTCGGTATTGTTGTGTGTGCGTGGGTTGAGAGAGCAGTGTTTCATCTTACCGTCGTGTCGGCTTGACATCTCTAAGCAAACCTTTCGTCTCCTCCTCGTGTGCGCTGCTTTCTTGTGTTTTATCACACAGTGTCGTACTGCCACTGGATACGATTTTGACTTTTTCTGCTGATTGCTACTGTAATTATATATTGGTTTGACCAGAGGTGCGTACGCTAGTGATACTCGCGAGCTGTTTTACGTCATCCCTTTAGCTGCTTGGTAATGTGGGTTAATGTACGTTTCCTCGATTTTCGAAATAAATACCTACCTACCTACCTTTTAGGTAATCGTATGGGTACATATGGGGAGTGCGCCTTCTGTTATGAAGTCAGATTATTCCCCTACTAGTGTCATTTTACCCTGTTGGCCCCGTTTATATCCTTCGGTATGTAGTGTATGTGTAATGTGGAATCTCCTCACTACATTACATTCCTTCATGTTGACTGTAGGTAAGTACCAATCTGTGCTCGGGACAACGGCGGTTTCCTGTCCGACTGGTCTGTCATGCCGACGTCTGAATGCAGCACGAGAGAGAGGGGATCTGCTTCCTCGGGGAGATGTAGATCCCACAGTGGTGGCCAGGGTGGTGCTACTAATCGTCGGCTGTTGCTGATATTCCGCTACCCCCGGGCTTCAGCATGAGGGATGACGGCTTGAAGGATACTTTCTCTGGTGTCTTCTTAACTATGACTTTCTCTGGATGTCCATGCTTCCTGTTGCCGTGA
>JASAMW010000111.1:0-49391 GCA_030247985.1 Epsilonema sp. ZAB3_2
AATTTATAAAATCTGTACCAGGGTAGTTTTGAACTCGCAAGCTTTAGATCGCAACACATTTGATTCATCCATTCTGTCATTCAGGCCTAAGTCAAGAATTACCAAAAATGCCCTCTTTATAGCAGCCGCAGCCAATCAGCGCAGTCCACTATCGGCCAGTGAGAGTGGAGTGGGCGGAGCGATTTGTACACACACACATGTACGCAGGCAGCCTCTGTGTCCGTTGCGCATGGAAATCTATTTCAGTACTGAGAGCGCAGGGAGCTGTGTGGTCTATGGGCTGCATCACTACAATGCTTCTTCAGTACAAATGCTTCTTTCATTATGTGTACCACCGTTATGTGCCACCATTATGTGCCACCATTATGCTTCTTCAGTACAAATGCTTCTTCATTATGTGTACCACCGTTATGTGCCACCATTATGTGTACCACCATTATGTGTACCATCATTATGTATACCACCACTCTACAGTACATATGGAGGTACACTTATATTTGGCCTATTTATAGATCATTTCGTGTGTCTTTTGAAAATTTGGGTGTATGCATGGTAGGAGGCTATGTACAGTAAATACGGTAATCCGTAAATAATGGGATGGGGTTCGATTCAGTGTGGAAATAAGAAGCAAAGATTCATCGAACTAATTTTCGAGTATCAATATTCTCTTTCATCACTACATGTGCCACCATTATGTGTACCACCATTATGTGTACCATAGGGCCTATTTGTGTGCAAATTTATAGCCCTAAAGCCCTACTGTGGGGTTATTTACCCTAATTTTAGGGTGAAAAATCAGGGTCAAATTGTGGTCAACTTTGAGGCCTTATGTCTCAGGACTGGATGCAAATTTTTGACCCTGTCTTTTTGTAAAATACCTAAAATCAGTTGGGCTATCAGCTCACGTCATCAGCAGAAAACTGAAAACCCCCCCTGTCCACAGTACTGTACAGCAATACTGAATCCTTCCAGACATCGCGTTTAAATAGAGGTGGGTATAGTTTACCAGCAAAGCCAGCGAGGGTCCAGCGTAGCTGGCCGAGCTGGTGTGCTGGCTATTAGAGGTATGGATTCTAATTGATGAGTATGATGGTATGAAAAATCAGGGTCAAATTGTGGTCAACTTTGAGGCCTTATATCTCAGGACTGGGTGTGAATTTTCGACCCTGTCTTTTTGTAAAATACCTAAACTCAGTTGGGTTATCAGCTCACGTCATCAGCAGAAAACTGAAATTTAGCCCCCTGTCCACGCTACTGTACAGCAATACTGAATCCTTCCAGACATCGCGTTTTAAAATAGGGGTGAGTATAGTTTCCCAGCAAAGCCAACGAGGCCAGCGTAGCTGGCCGAAGATAAAAAAAAAAAAAAAAAGAGAAGCTGGCGTGCTGGCTGTGGCTATTAGAGGTGGGTAATCACTATAATGAGACAGTACCGTATTTACCTGTGCATAATACCCCCCCCTATGCAAGGAGGAGAGATTATTATTATAGCCACCCCCCCCCCTATGCATAGCCCCATATTGGCAAAACATAAAAAATGACCCATGCATAGCCCCAGAAAAAAACAGCCCCCCCTATGCATAGCCCCAGATGTACTGTACAGGACTGTACAGTACCTGAACTGACCTACATAAGCTGGTCATATGGTACCCTTAGCCACTCCCACATCAAGGTAAGATGCCTATAAGCCTGCTTGGGGGTGTACTGTACTAGAATAACCCTGTTTTGACCTCAATTATGCCCTAAAACACGTGCTCCCAACCAAAACAGGAAAAAAAACACAAAAAAAAAAAAAAAAAAAAAAAAACAAAACCAAAAAACAAAAAAAAAAAACCACCACCACACCACACCCACCAACCACCAAACAAAACCAAAAAGCAACAAAAAAAAAACAAAAAAAAAAAAAAACCACAAAAACCAAACAAACAAACAAACACAAAACAACCAACCACACACCACCCCACACCCCCACCAAACAACCACCAAAAACACAAAAACAAAAAAACCAAACAACAAAAAAAAAAAAAAAAAAAAAAAAAACAAAAAAACCCAAAACAAAACCCCAAACACAAAACAAAAAACAAAAAAAAAAAAAAAAAAAAAAAAACAAAAAAAAACCCAAAACAACACCACAACACCCAAACCAACAACCCAACAATACCAAAAAAACAACAAAAAAAAACAAAAACACAACACAAAAAAAAAAAAAAAAAACAAAAAAAAAAACAAAAACAAACAAAACCAAACAAAAAAAAAGAAACTTTCAAAACAAACACCAAACAAACCCCCCCAACAAAAGAAAACAAAACCCACACACAAAAAAAAAAAAATAAAAAAAAAACAACAACACAACAAAAACAACACACACACACACAAAAACAACCCCCCCCCCCCACACACAACAAACAACAAACAATCAAAAAACCCCACAAAAAACAAAACACAACCAAAAACCAACAAAAAAACACAAACAAACAACCCCCCCACCCCACAAAACACCACACCCCCCCCAACCCCAATAACAAACACAACAACCAAACCCCTTTGACCTAAAAGTATGCCCTCTGCGCACCTCTGAAAAACATAAAAAATGTCCCATGCATAGCCCCCCCCCCCCCTTATGCATAGCCCCCCCCCCCCCTCCCCCCCTATGCATAGCCCCATATAGGACCTCTCAATTTTTGCATAGCCCCATGGGGCTATGCACAGGTAAATACGGTAATGTACGTAATGGGAGTACACAATAATTTGCAACTGGCGGGGTGCTGGCGTGCTGGCTGTGGCTATTAGAGGTGGGTAATCACTATAATGAGACAGTAATGTAATGGGAGTACACAATAGGAATGGCTATTGGTGGTTTTATCACTGTTCTTCTATATAAGTTGTCCATCTGCTATCAAAGCCAGAGCTCACATCCCACTCCAGCACTTCAACATAAAATGGATTCTCAATATTGTCCCAAAAACTTTCCCAACCCCCTTACAAAACTCCTTCCGTATACTTCCACTCGCACACCCCCCCCCCCCCCCCCCCCCCACATCCACATCTTCAACAGATTCAGGTGGACTATTGTGTCAAACGTAATTCGCTTGAATGGAAACACTAAACTATCATCAAAATAATGAACAACACATAATTGAATATTTATTTACACTCTATGTTAAACCACTCTGTGAGACACCAGCTTTTTCGGTCTCAACCGAAAAAGCAGAACAGTTGAACCAACCAAACTTCATACAACATCACAGTTCTTAAAATCCACTATCCACTTGCAGCCACAAAAACACAACAAAAAAGATAAATCAAGCACAAATTTAAAAAAACCAATATATCGATTACAAAACGTCCATCTTAAGCAGAGGACTTGTTTAGGTCAAAAGCACGTGTTTTAGGGCATAATTGAGGTCAAAACACGGTTATTCTAGTACAATACACCCCCAAGCAGGCTTACAGGCATCTTAGCTTGGTGTGGGAGTGGCTATGGGTACTATATGACCAGCTTACATAGGTAGGTTCAGGTACTGTACAGTACATGTGGGTCTATGCATAGGGGGGGGGGGGGGGGGGTTATGCATTGGGCATTTTTTAGGTTTTGCCAATATGGGGGTATGCTATGCATTGGGGGGGGGGGGGGGGTTATGCACCGGTAAATACGGTACTATTTCACTTCACACAGGAAAAGAAATGCAAGAATCATTGTGATACCAGCGTATTCTCAGCTCTGATCCGAACTCCTGGCCTAATTACCTCTCACGCTATCATTTCAAAATACATGGCATACACTGTGCAAGCCATTTAGCCTATTTTTTGTTTCAGTGGCATCCATACAGACCTTCAGCAGTTCGGTTCAGTTTGTGCAGGCAATTCAGGCGGCGGTGCCCGGTTCATTCTCAGCCGTGGATCCGAAGTGTCCGAAGAAAACGGCGACGGCGATCAACCTGGCTCTGGTTACCGCCGCTCGCTACAGTGTCGTCTATGTGTTTACGGACTCTTCAATGTCAGATTTTGGCCAACTCGGCCGTACTTTCCAGCTACTGGAGGCAAAGAAAGCGACAGTAAGCTTTGAAGAAGAAAGCTTTGTAAAGAGCTGATGAGTGGTTTTTGTTGCAATAGGAAGCCGTGGTAACCTAAAATAGAAAGAACGGCTCTGGTTCTTCCAGATCAGGTTTAACCCCATAAGATCGGGCTTTGCTCCACATGCTATAGGCTTACATGCTTACGGTGTGTTGATTTGGTTACTCACAGGTGAACTTCGTCATTAGCAGCCGCTCACTCTGCAACCAGCCTTTCGCGTCATTCAGTGGTCAATTTTTTAACCTGATAAGCTTATTCAGTGATGGTCAGCTTGTCATCACAAGCAAGCCAAAAGTTTCCAATGTGAGGCGACGAACCCCTCATTCTGTACGAGCCTTTGGGCACTACCGTATATTGTATGTATTTTCAGCTGCTGAACACCATTCCATTCACCTACCAACTGAGTTTGAGCACATTTTTGGGCAGTGGTAACTGCAGTGCGGGCTACACCTTCTACTTCCCCATTGACACTCACAGCTATCGCTTTGTCATATTTGGCATTGGGGCAAACTTGAAAATCCAGCTATGGGATCCAAATGGTAAGGAGATATTCCTGCCTTGGCATGCTGAAGGTTATGTTGTATAAAAGTGATGCTTTTGTTTCCTTTTTCAGGAAATGCGTTCACCAATCCTTTTCCACTCTTCTACTCCTCTCCATACCAGATTCTGGCTTCATCTCCCATTTCAGGTACTGCGTATGCGAACGTACCTTTACTATGGCTGTTATTTTTTTACTGCAGTACCTCGTGTTGCGTGAAGGCTCGTTCACATTGAGGGAAATGGGCCCGGCGAAATGCCGTTGTACAGGGTGTATCAGAATAAACTCACCGGATGTTTGTGCTGATATCTCCACAGCGGAGTGTCATATTCAGATGAGATTTTTTTGCGTTGAATAATCAAGGCTTAACGTTGGTGCAGCCAAAATTTTAGCGTCCCAGGGTGTCTTATCATGGCGCTGTAAGCGGTCAAAGTTGCGGCACCTTTTTGGCGCTAAACGGAGGCAGGGCACTGAGGCGGAGCAACGGATATGGATTTGCATTTTCGCTTTTTTTCTCGTTCTTTCAAGTCTGTTCACCATTCCACGCTAACTTTTATGCATTTTTGGAGCAGCCTTATCGAAGTTAGACGTTAGTTTGATCACCATGGCTTCAGCGTCCCAAGGAGAAGCTTTGATGATCGAATTTTGGCTGTAACACTGTTTGCTAAGTTTGAATCTGCAAGAGAAGTGGCATGGAGATGGAAAATGAACTGTCAATCAGGAGCGAGACACCTGAGCGCTGTGTAGTAGTCGTCGACTGACTCCCCTGTCTCCTGTCTCCTCCTCCAAAACTGGTGACGAGCCTTCATCTTGGTGATTCGTGGCGCAAACTGGTCCTTGGCCGCCCTGATGAAAGCGTCGTGGGTCTCCTCATGGCGTCTGCTGGCGATGGGGTTGCACCGGAACAGTCTCATCCCCTCCGTCCCCAGGTTGACCATGAGGAAGTCGTTCTTCTGGTTGTCCGTCAACTGCTGGTCCGGTGGCCGATTCTGGTTGTGAAGATCAATCATCAACTGGAACCGCTCGATCCATTCCCGAAAATCCACTGTCGGTTCCCCCGGGTGCTCCAGGTATGTCGCCAACGCTGGCACCGGCAGCTCCGGTACAGGCGTCCCCGTCCGCGTGAGTCCGATGGCAGAGGCGTCGTCCAGCTGAACTGTCTGGGGTGGTAGGTGAGAGAGGAGGCGAAGAGCAAGAGAGAAAGATGAGAGCCGACCGAACAAAAGAAGAGGATTCTTCTAGACTGAGTACAACATGGGTCACGAGTCCACACATCGACATTAGAAGCAGGAAATGTCAGAGGAAGTAGAATAGGAAATTACAAACGCTTATCAATCTCGTATCACAAACAAATGCATTCCCGCTTCTTTGCGTATGTAGTGTACTATGTACAGTATGCATGTACAGTACGTACACATCAGAAAACTCTACCAAAACTTGTGCTCCAGATAAAAACTGGGGAGGGGAATACTGCGGAAGGAAAAGTAAGGAGAAAACTGGGTTAGGTAAACTGGGGAGGAAAACCGGAGCCGATCTGTACCTGGCCGCCTGCAAAAATGTGTGAAAATTGACGCTTTGCAAATCGAGCTGTTTGAGCCGCTTTCTGTTGGCCTAGAAAGCTGAAAATTTGGCTTCATCAACGTTATTAAAGCCTTGGCTATTCAACGAAAAAAACCGCATTTGAATGTGACACCCCGGTGGGGAGATATAAGCACAAACACCCGGTAAGTTTATTCTGATACACCCTGTACATGCCGCCCATGAAAGGCCGAGCCAGCATACGTCCACCGCATGCCTCCGGTATGAATGAACCTTGACGTGGTTACGATATGTAGTTGCAGTGTACAGCTACTGAACCCCTCTTATGTAGCACGCTGCTTGAAATTATCTACCGTGATAATGCATACACAGTAGGTACACGTCCTGTACTGACGCCCGGCACATGGAAAGCTGTGATCACCACATCTCCCGCGGGTGGATGCTCTTTGCAAGTGCGAGTGCAGTCCGATCTCAATCTATACTACGGCTTCGTGCGCGATCAGCACAATGATTTCCCAACGCCAGAACCACTGAACATCACTGGTACAGTATAGTATCGTATGTATCAAGAATGCATATTTTGTATTCCGCTGAACATCACTGGTGCCATGATTGAAGAATGCCTTGAGCGAGTAACTCTGCTTGCATCGCTTCGAAGTTTCTTATGCGTTTCTGCTGATATCATGTATGTACAGTCCCAATGGTTGCACATCCTTCTGTAGTGCTGTTTGTTTTTTTAGGTTACAATGATCGACTGGTGGCGCATTTGACCAATCTGCCAGCGCAGGCCAGTGCAGAGTATGTGAACTTGATCGCACCTCAGGCTGGACTCGTCGGCTCTGTCACTCTGAGAAGACGCAACGGCTGTGGCTATGAGTTCGTCTCACAGGACTTCCGCTGTCCCAGCAACGGATTCGGAATGCTGGTATGCTTTATACCGGATCAAGAATCCATAAAGATGTTTATCCTGGATGCAAGTAGTGCTTGTTCAATTGTTGTTGACAGGTCTCTGGCTATGACGAGCAGAAATACCTGTTCAGTAGGATCTCCACTGCGATTTGCATACGGGCACAAGGTGCGTAGTAATATGGAAAACTTCTTATGTCATTTGACATGTTGCAGCACAGAGAACAAAGGGGCGTTTGTTCGTGTCTGTACGTGACGTACAGTAGTGCGGTAAATGCAATTTGCGCAGGAAACCCATGCCAAAATGGCGGCGTCCAAGCTCGTAGTGGCTTCTGCGTCTGTCCACCGCTTTTCACCGGCCCCACATGTATTCAGTTGCTGTGCATAAACGGACAAAACGTGAACAACAAATGCAACTGCAACCCTGGTTACACCGGACCACATTGCACAGTTGGTAAGGAAAGAACTGAAGGGTTCGGCGGTGTGTAGAGTGGGTTTGTAGCCTAGTACAGTATGTAGGGTTTTATGGGGTAAACCCGGCCACCCACTTAGAGAATGGCCTTCAGTACAGGGTGGCCGGGTTTGCCTCACAAGATGCAAAGATTAACCAGAGTTTACTTGGATCTGCTTTGCAGCGATGTGCTCAAGCAAAACACCCGCCTACTTCACGCCCAACAATCGGACGGTGGCGTTTGTGGTCGATGCAAGCCAGCACAACCAGCCGGGTCTCACATCGCTGAAAAATATACTGCCATTGCTAATTAAAAATAAGTTTCCTGCTGGTTGGCCGCAGAATTTCATCCTGGTGCCTTACTACAATCCAAGTGAGTAAAGCTTTGTTCGTTCGTTACTACTGTACTGCACTGCCGACACATTCCCATAGGAAGCTGTTTCATTATGCTGCTGTATGCATATTCCAAGAACACAAGCAACGAAATGCATTGTTGCGTGTTGCAGTTACACCATCAGCTTCGCGTCCAGTTTTCGGTCCTATCACCTCAACAAACAGCAGACAAACGCTAATCAATGCAGTGAACGGTCTAAAAGTGGCCAGCTACAGCAATCCGAACTGTCCGAATCGCTACATTGCTCGCGCCTTGTTGCAAGCCTTATTACACGGGAAGCTGCACCGGTACTCTCAGATATACCTGTTCACATCTGCAATTCTGCCTAGCTTCTCGTCGCAGGATCAAACTTTGCTGTCTGAAACAGCGCTGGACCAAAGGGCTCAAGTATTGCCAATGTTAAAATACGCTTTTTTACTGAGATTGAGTAGTGTTTGGTAGCCGGCCCGAATGTAATGAAATTATATTGCACATGCAGATCAACACGGTTTACTTGTCGACAAGTGCAACTCAGCTCATTAACCCCTGCGGAGTTGCGCCCGGCACAGTGGGGTACGATTACTTGAGCGGGCCTGCCAGTCTCACGGGTGGTAATGCCTTTCTTGTCCAACCTGGCGACCAGTTAGCAAAGGTAGGTAAGCAAATGTATTTACGTATTTGGTCTGTTTTGTGACGCGTGCCGCGTTCCGTATGGCGATAGCCGGGCCCCGAAAAGGAGGGAGAGAAATAGGACCGAACGGGAATCGAACCCGCTACCCTCGGTCACAGCTGTGGGCGTTTAGGCACACGACCACGTGCCGGTCCGGGGACTTTCTGGCTAAACTCGCCTTACATTCCTAGAACTAGTTTACGTACACTACTGGCCTCGGACGCTATTGCCATGCGTACGCAGTACGTAACAGTTTTCTTTCTAATGCTCACGCTAATTCGTTGACAATGGACGCCGAACAACGCCGATTTTTACCGCGCGGAATTCCGCATTTTTCTTCCGCCAGAGTTCGCCTGTTTCAATCAGCGTTTTCCAATGCCATCATTGTGGTTGTTTTTTTTAGTTTTCTTCGCTGATTCCCACTGGGTACGATTCAGGGCCTGTGGCGATCGGTTATTCTCTGAGCTGCAACACTCAATCCACGTATTACGTTGCAGTGGACTCTCACGCGACGTCACTCACCTTCGTCTACACAGGTGGAGGTCTTCCGCAGATTTCCTGGAAAATGCCCAACGGTTTGTGCTAGGCTTTTCTGTTGTATCGGAGACTTAAATGTACCAAGAGACAGCTGAGAGTATTGAAGTGTGATGTGTGTTTTTGTTTCAGGTACGCAAGCGACGTATACCACGCGATTCCTTAACGGTTTGCAGGCGATCGGCTCCATATCTTCACCAGTGCCAGGCGTGTGGGCAGTTGGCGTACAATCAAACGCCAAAATTTACTGCAGCTTCAGAGTTTACATTCAGAGCTCTATTCAGGTGGCGTACGGTTTCGTCAGCGACCCGAGCAGTGACAATCCGATGCCTTTTGTTGATGGAAGTAAGTGCGCATACATACCGTAGATACCTGTGCATAGCCCCCCCCCCCCCCCCCCCCCCCCCTATGCATAGCCCCCCCCCATGCATAGCCCCATATGTACTGTACAGTACCTGAAGCTACCTATATAAGCTGATCATAAGCTATCAACAGTCGCTCCCACACCAAGCTAAGATGCCTATAAGCCTGCTTGGGGGTGTATTGTACTAGAATAACCCTGGTTTGACCTCAATTATGCCCCAAAACACGTGCTTTTGACCTAAAAAATATTCCTCTGCGCACCTCTGAAAAACAAAAAGTGTCCCATGCATAGCCCCCCTATGCATACCCCCTATGCATAGCCCTGTATAGGACCTCTCAATTTTTGGGGCTATACACAGGTAAATACGGCGGTACGTACATATACACTCATGTGCTCGTACAATAGTATGCTTGTATCGTGCGCGTACGAATGTACGTGTGGTATGCAATGCATGAATGTTATTGAGGGGTTCGTTCCAGATTGACACAAATGCCTTTACTACTAACCTTATCTATTTCTCTTTTGTTCAAAGCTGGCCTATCGACAAACTACGTCATTGCTGACCCGATCTTGCCAGCTGGAGCCACGCTGAACAATGTCCTGGTGTACCCCACAACCAATCGGAATAATTTGTCGGGCGCGGCGCGGTTTAGCGCACGAAACGGCTGTTCCTATTCCTATATTAGCCAGCCGATCAGTTGTCCCAGAAATAATCGGCAATTCTTCGGATTGGTCTTCTCGGGCATCGATGACAACGGATATCTTTTCGAGCGTTTCGTCATCGTTTACTGCGCCCTCGAAGGGGGAAGCGGGCCACGTCTGGAAGTGCGTCAAGAACAACCCTGGTTGTGAATGCGGATGTTGTTTTACTGTACAGGAAAATAGTACCTATATGTAGGTATAGTTTGGCCAGAGAGAGAGAGTTGGCTGCGGGACTCAAGTCGTACTGCGTAGTTTGCATGTACTTCTGCTAAATAGGAGTACACGAAGCACGGACAAAAATCCCCAATTGTAATCTATTTTACGCAACGCGCCTTGAATGTCATAGCCAGCCCAACTCTTACTGGCCAGACTATAGTTGTTTTGCATTACTTCTTGCTTTGCTACATTGGCTTGTGCGAATGGTGGTGTTGCATGTCTGTGCTTGAGATGGTTGACTGACGCAACTAACTCTACTAGCACACATAAAGTCTTTCCCTAGCCTGTACTGACTGTACGCACTGGCATCCGAGAAGGGGAGTTTGGCTAAGCTAAGTTTTGGCAGCTAACACAAAGCTACAGTGATGATTTATGGGCTGCTAATATGGCAATGTCACTAATATTTGACTGATAACATGCCGCGCATCAGATACGACATTGACACTTTGTTTTTTATCGCCAAACGAGCATTAGGGTGTGTGGCTCACTTTACTAACTGCACCGGTTGCATGCGTAATGTCTGTGTCTGTGTACTCTTCTGCTCTGTGCCTACCTGTGCTTATGGATTACCGTATTTACCTATGCATAGCCCCCCCGACCATAGCCCCCCCCCCTACGCATAGCCCCCCCCCTATGCCATACCCCCCCCCTATGCATAGCCCCATATTGGCAAAAAGATAAAAAATGCCCCTATGCATAGCCCCCCCCCGCACCCCCATAGCCCCCCCCCCCCCCCCTATGCATAGCCCCATATGTACTGTAGCAGTACCCAACCCACCCACATAAGCTGGTCATAAGCTACCCATAGCCACTCCCACACTTGAAGCCAAGATGCCTATAAGCCTGCTTGGGGTGTATTGTACTAGAATAACCCTGTTTTGACCTCAATTATGCCTGCTAAAACATGTGCTTTTGACCTAAAAAATATGCCCTTGGTGCACCTCTCAAAAACATAAAAAATGTCCCATTGATAGCCCCCCCCCCCCCCTATGCAGATCCCCCCCCTATGCATAGCCCCATATAGGACCTCTCAATTTTTGGGGCTATGCATGGGTAAATACGGTATGCGCGCTAAAATATGAGTAGCAGCCCGAACAGAGTACCTCATGAAGATCTGCTGCTGAACTTTGCTAATCTTCAACTCAAACAGAGAGCTTTTGCATGATCATCGTTGATTAGTGGCGCTGTCACTTCATAAGTTCAGCATCTAGCTGGATGTCCATATGCGTTGAGCTGGAAAGTTGTGACAATGGTAAGCAAAACAAAACCCTCTTGCATGAAAGTGTTTTGATGCGATTTTAAAAACAATTTTACATACTGTATAATCACAATATAATTGACTATTGATAGGTTGATTACAAGGAGTTGAAGATGGATCCAGGTGTCACTGGGGCTAGTCCCTGGTTTCGCAGATTGTGTGCAAGCGTTCTGTGCGCCTGCGCGCTTGTTCTAACAGCATGCTGTGCTCTGTTGACCGTGAATTACATCGAGCGCCAGCAAGGTACAGGTGCATGCGAACCTTATTTTGCTTCTCTTTAGTAATTGCCAGGTTTTGGCCGTAGGAAAGTGTGCTTCGTTTTTTTCAGTTGTCAGCTGTGCATGCCAGTCGCCTCAGCTGTATCATCTGTCTGGCTTGGATCCAGGGATACGATGGAGTCGCAGCTTGTCCATTCCAGACTCCTCAGAATTTATTCAAACGGCTGCAGACTTGGAGAGACGATTGCAGCTTCTGCTGGAGAACCAGAGACTCAATGTGGAACAGCTGGAACTGACAGAATTTGTGTAAGCTACAGCCGTATACGTATATCATTAGCAATGACACGTCTGTGCGAGCAGCATTTGTTATTTGCGCTTGTTTGACACGATGTTTGGTTGTATTAGCATTAACTGTTGTGGTAGTGACACTGCTTTTTTGTTTTATTTGTTCAGCTCTGCAGCTTCGACAGAAGAAAGCGATGAGGATGTGGAGGGCGCCGGCGCCATTTTCTACGCCATCGTCACATTGAAGAGCGAACAACCTCCATCCGCGGATGAGCTGAAACGAATCCTCTCTAGAGAAACCACTGGAGATGGACTGCGCATTTTCGATGTCAACAGTAAGGCGAGGAGAACTTTGAATAGTTCGGGGTAACTCGGGCAATCCCTTCTTCGTTGCAGTGGCAGGCGAATCAGAAAAATTGTATCTGTATGCATTCTACAGACAGTTGAAAGTGCAAGAATCATTTTGATACCGCATTTACGACCCCGAATTTTCAACTCCAGGAAGAGGCTGGGGTGGCCCAAATTATCCCGCACTACCCCCATGTTCTCATTTTTGTGAAAGCGTACGCGCAAAATTCTTTTTTGACAGCTTTGCACTCGCACATGATCGAAACGTCCCGACGAAAGCTGTACAAGCGGGCGGCAGGATTGAAGAAGACAGCCACCATCTTGCATCCAGCCGCTGAGGACGACGAAGAAGCAAACGACGACAGAGCTGCAGCGGCTTCTCAGCCTTTTCGCGCTTCTTCCTGTCCTCCTGGCTTCACCGGCCGATTCTGTACCACCCTTCTGTGCAACAGTCGCATGCCCGTGACGGCAGGAGTAAATAACACGCAAAATGTGGGACTGATGACGACGAGGAACGCGGTGTGCAGTGCCACCAGCTCTTTCGCCGTGGATCCCCAGTCGACTGCGGGCGGAATCACGGTGTCCGTGCAAACTGGCAACAGTCTGGTTGTCATGAACTTGATCAATCCACAAGGTAAATAGTATAGCTATCAAACCCACCTTGAGCTAACTTGTACCGGCGGTAGTCACAAATGCAGTCTAGATAGCTGCACAATTTGCATGTACTCCCGCAGAATGAAAATATGCGAAACGTGGAGAAAATCCATGAGAACCTGTCTATTCTTCGCAGATATAGGCAAAGCGCAAGGACACCTTATTCGATGTGTACCATTCCACCGACCATATTCTAGGCAACATGGTTGCGATGGGCCAAATCCGAGTGGTGGCCAATAGCAGCCTCGGTCTCACGTACTTTCTGCCGCAAGCGATGTCGGGTTTGTGGATGGCGCAGTACGCAGCCGTCTCTGTGCCAAGCGGCCCCTGCACCTTCACTGTGACGGCGCAAAGCAGCAGCCTCACCGTCAGCATGGGATTCGTAGCCGACCCGCATTCGGATGCACCCTACAGCGTACAGGTATGCTCACGAATACATACATACCTACGTACGGTAGCTTGCGTTTTCCTGAACATTACGTGACTGGCTTTGCAGATGTTCTACATTTAGGTACATGTGGCTACACAGGGTACTGTGGGATAAAATTTATATGAAGTACATGCCGAACGAACATACTGCAGCCTACATATGTACTGTATTAGCTTTCCTGTTACCTGCTTCTGTGCTTGAGTTCAGTTAGTACACAGCCCAATACAGTGCGTGACTACGTACAGTACCCGACCCTGCCCCTCATGGCTTCGTATCAAAGCACTATATAAGGCTTGATCATGAGAAAGCACTTGACGTCCGGTTTTTTATCCGGTTCATAATAAATTGTAGGCGCCCAATCAGCAGCGATATTTGGTTGCCCACGCGAATGGCGTCCAGTGCCCGGGCAAGTTGCAGTTCGTCTCCACGGCGCTCAATTCCATGCTTCCGAGTGCCAGTGGGGCTGCCAGAACCAGATACGGATGCGGATATGAGACCTTCTTCGGCCCATTCACCTGCAATGTGGCCAGTGGCACTTACACTGCCCAGGTAGTAGGTACGAACTGAGTTGCCTCTATACGTGTATGTGCGTTCGTAGTTTACGCAGGAAGGTACAGAATGTAGGTGTACGTATACACAATGTATGAAGGCGTTAGATAGTTATCGGTGTACTGTACCTCGGTCAGGAAGTTATTCAACATTGAACGTAAGATGGGTCCCACTACAATAGTTGTTGAGCGTGATGACGAGTTTCTACTCTATTCAGTTTAACGGCATCGATGGCAACGGCAACGCATTCCAGCGCTTCCTAAAATACCAGTGCCAGAAATACGCTTGCATCAATGGCGTCAGTTTCAACGGTCATTGCGTGTGCTCTCCGCTGTGGACTGGAGTTCACTGCAATACCCCCATCTGTCTCAACAATGGCCGCGCTGCCCAGGGCAAATGTTTCTGCCCAGTCGGATTCACTGGACAACATTGCGAGAAAGGTATGGAGGTGAAATGAGAATACCATAAGTGCGTCATACCCTGTAGGGAAAAGAACGGGGGGCGCCTTTAGTCCCAAAGTGTTGTTGTTGAAGATGTGTGTCTGCCGGGTGTTCCTGCTTCCTTTGGTGTTAATGGACGCAGCCTGGTTGTGATCTTGGATATCTCCAAGGGCAACCCGCCCTCATTCACCTTTATCACTAGTCTGATGGGAACTTTCATAAACCAAGCCGCGTCCCAGTGGTTCAGCAACTACATTCTCGTCACATACACAAATCCATGTATGAATGAGCACGTCACAGTATTATGATGTTTCTGTGCTATGTGCGTGGCGTGCACGTCACTTTCCGTGCATCGTACATCCTGCCATCGTTGTATATTACATTACTTGATATACTGGTACCAGTGAGAACGAGACGTATACGTACTTTTACATGGCAAACGCTTTATCGTTTTATTTTATTGTTTTTTTAAAATATTTAAAATTTTCTGTTGCAGTGACGGGCCCGAAGGTTAATCAACCTTACGTGACCACGTCACGGTCGGCATTTATCAGTCGCATAAAGCAGGTTCAGCTGGTGCCGACCAAGCCTATTGGTGCTGGCTGTCCCAAACCCGCATTCCATGCTCTGAAGGCCGCTTTCAGTGTGCAACAACTACAGCCCCGCTCTTTCTTCCTCGTCTTTACGCCAAATACTGCCAGCGACCCCACTCTCTTGCCCACTGTCTCCCTGCTGGCACTCGCAAATGGAGGACAGGTGCGTGGCTTTTGGGTTTTTGGTTGGATACGGAAGGAAAACTTACCAGATATGCAACGGAATCGAACCCTGAACCTCTCGCGTTCCAAACGAGCGCCTTAACCCTCTTCGTAATCCCAGGCGTCCGCATGTCCGTAGCCACCCGGCAAACCCCGTATGTAGACGGGGCAAACCCCGTCCGTAGACGGGGTGGAAAAACAAACCCCGTCTGCGGGCGGGGTTTGCCCCGTCTACGGACGGGGTTTGCCAGGTTGCTACGGACAGGCGGACGCCTGAGATTATGAAGGGGGTTAAACCATTGAACTACACACATGACCTCAGTCACACAATTACCCCTTTTGATTGGACACGGGATATGAAGGACACCAAGCGCCTCTGAACCTAATATGGCTACTGAATGGTCTTACTAATTCACTGGAGTGGTTAGAGCAATGGAATTGCAATTGAAGTTGACTTGCAGGTAAACTTCGTCTTGTACTCTGCCTCGCCATGTGGCAACAAGCCGCAAAGCTTAGGAAAGGGTCCTTTGGATGGCTTAGCCTCTCTCACTGCTGGAAATGTCTTCTTCTTGCCAACGTTCACTCAGATAATAAGTGTAAGACTTGACACTTTCGACTGCCATGTTCATTTCATAGGTGATGAGCTTTTCGTAGTAGAGTAACGCTTCTTCGGATCTTTGCAGTTCTTTGGTTTCTTACCATCCATGTATGGCACTCAACTGTTGACTTTGCTGAATAGCCAAGATTGCAGGTACCGTAATATTTGTTTATACGTACGTACAGTGCACACGCGACATTAGTACGGTTAACTCTCGCCATAACTACCTGGACCGCAGTGCCCGCGGCTCGCGCCCGCGGACCCCGCTCTGCGGTCCAGGACATTACGGAGAGAATTAGCGAACAATTGAAGACATGGCTAATATTGATTCTTGTCTTGCAATTTGCGTTTTTGCCCTTACGGCCTCGCCGTAAGGGCTACCACGTTAGGTTGCCTTAATCATACGGGTATAGGGACCCTACGTACTATGCTGTAGGATATGGTTACGTACTGTGTAGGTATAGGACAAATTTCAAATTTTCAATTTGGCGATCCTACGTATGTGGCGGCGATACGTCCCATGATGAAGTTTCGTTGACGTTTTAGAGAACCTAAAGTTTCGTTGACATGACATTTAGAAGATTTTTGTTTCGTTGACATTTTGGGAAAAATTTGTCCGCACCCAGGTTCGAACCTCACCCCGGGTAATCCCGTAGGATTGGAAGACGAACGCTCTATCGCCTACACCATCGCGACGAACTGGGGAAATGACGAAAACACAGGATAAGTAGTTGAGCTGAGAGGGAATAATTTGCATATAAGGCAAAAAGATAAAAGATGTGGTTTGGGGAGTAATTTGCATAGGAAATGTCGACATTTGAGCCAAAAATAATTTACATGAAAAGAACAGTGTGTTAAAGAGTGGAATTTGCATACGAAAAATAAAAATGCGGCGAAAATTGAGACACGTCACAGACTAGTTATTTTCTGCTTTTACTCTGTTGCTGAGCAGCGGCGCTATTGCGTTGAAGAATCACAGGGGAAAATTGTGCATAGTCAGTGAGAAAGGGAATGATTTTCTTCTGAAAGGATCGTATCTTCAACAGCAATTCAAAAGGAGAACTCTCTTTTGGAAGGAGTGCGTGTTCAAGAGCGATTCAATAAAACAATGCCTGGAATGCTGTGGAAGAAGAACATCTCAACTCAAAGTGCTCCCGGCTGCATCTTTGCGTCGGGCATACTGTATGTTATGTATTTGGTTTATGTTTTGTTCTTTGCAAAACCTTGTGGTAACAGTAAATTTATTCATCATCATCATCATCATCATCAAATGGCAGGAGAGAAAAAGCAGGTAATTTTGAAAAGAAGTTCTGCAGCAGATACAGTACTGATAGCTGTACAATAGATTCATTTCTTTCTGGACCCACGGGCCCGATCTATTACTGTAAACGGGGAAATTTTCGGACGGAGGAAATTTTCGGAAAATTCGAACAAAAAATTCTGTCCGAAAATTTTACCGTACGAATTTTTTGTATGTACAGTATATTTCCATGTGCAGTACGTATTGCTAAAAATCTTAGAGTCAACGAAACTGAAAAAATGCGCACAAAAGCAACAAAGCCTTCAGTTGCAGAGCAGTTCACAGGCTCATGTTTAGATTGCTAGCGTGAAGTATTCATGTCAACGAAACTGTGAATATGTGACCAATATGGTGCTGTGTCCCCTGATACCGTACTTCCGATTTTGCCCACCGTTTTTCTCTGCTTACAAACCTGCTTTACCCATCCGCATCTGCCTGGGGGACCCAAAGGTTTTTCACTGCTGCATGCTGAAACCCTACTTGACCCACGGGCCCGATCTATTACTGTAAATGATGAAATTTTTGGACCGTGGAAATTTTCGGATAAAAAATTCTGTCCGAAAATTTTAACGTCCGAATTTTACCGTCTTTCATACATACGTACGTAGTCTACAGTACATTCATACGTAATACAGTAAATGTCGCTGTGCGTGCATGCACATTGAGGTCAGACATGTGTCCGAAAATTTCCCCATCCGAAAATACAACTTCAATCAACTCTCCATTCCATACCGCACGCATCCTCTTTCTTCTACTACCATTTATCAGCCCTTACATACTGCTAGGTACTTGTAAGGGCTTCACTCCTGTTTGGCCCTCAGGACAAACGGCTGGTAATCATTAATATCTGCCGTTCAGGCAGCATCTCTACTTCCAAAAGACAGCACACCAGCCTCTACTACTGCTAATTGTAAGGGCTTCACTCCTGTTTGGCCCTCAGGACAAACGGCTGCTAATCATTAATATCAGCCCTTCAGACTCCTCCACTCCCACCCACGCCCACAGCCACACCACAGACAACAAGAAACACAGACAGACACAAACGGCAACAACAACAAACCAGCAGCACCCCGCCCACCCAGCAGCACCACCAGCCGCACCCCCAGAGACAGAAAGCCACCCGAAGAGGCAGACGCACACACCCAGGCCCAAAAGCAGCCCAGAAGCAGAGCGCCACGAAAGAACACGCCAGAACCAGCAACGCGCCCGCAGACAGGAAACCAGAGGAGAGCAGAGCCCCAAAACCTCCCAGAGCCCCCCCGCGAGACCACATATAACCAGAGACTAGCATAGAGCCAAAAAAAAAACCATAAGCAAATACAGAGCAAAAAACCCTCCCAAAAACAGCTAAACTCAATCAGCCCAAAGCACCAAAGAATATCAAAACATCCGAGCAATCCAAAACAGCCAGAAGAAAGATAACAAAATAGCCAGAGAAACAAGACCCCACACAGAGCCAAAGAAACAAACAAAACAGAAAAAAATAAAAACATAGAAACTAGAGAATATACAACATCAAAAGAATAAATCCCCAAAACCCTAAAAACAAAAACAAAATACTACTCAATAACCAACTCAGATAAAAAATATAAAATAAATAAAAAGACAAAAAAGAGAAAAAAAAATAAAAGACAACCAAAAAATATACCAACCCAAATACAACCCATCAAACAAAAAAAAACAAACATAAAAATCAACCCCCCCCCCCAAAAACCAAACAAAACCCACAAATAACCCCACACCATCAAACAGATCCCCAACCAAACCACTCAAACACCAACCCCCCCCCACCAACCACAACAAAACTATCCAGACAACAACACAAACAACCAAAAAAAAAACAACACCCAAAAACAAAAAAACAAAACAAAACACACCCACCCACCACAACAATCCCCCAAATCCAAAACAAAAAAACCAACAACCAACCCACACAACAAAACACACATCAAAAACAAATACAAACAAACAAAAAAAAACAAAACCAAAAAAACACATAAAAACAACACACAAAAACAAAAAACACCCAACAAAAAAACAAAAACAAAAAAAAACCAACAATAAAAAAAAACACAAAAAAACACAAAAAAAACAAAAAAAAAAAAAACAAAAAAAAATAAAAAAACACAACACACAACAAAAAAAAAAAAAAAAAAAAAAACAAAACAAAAACAAACACAAAAAAAAAATAAAAAAACAAAAAACCACAACAACAAAAAAAAAAACAAAAAAAAAAAACAATAAATACAAAAAAACACACAATCAAAAACAACCAAAACCAAAAAACAAAACAAAAAATACAAACAAAAAAAAAAAAAACACAAACCAAACAAAAAATAAAAAAAAATAAACAAAATAAACAAAACCCCAAAAAAAAAAAAAAAAAAAAAAAAAAAAAACAAAAAAAAACAACACAAAAACAAAAACAAACAAAAACCAAACACAAAAAAAAAAAAAAAAAAAACCAAAACAAACAAACACAAAAAAAAAAAAAAAAAAAAAAAAAAAACACAAAAAAAAAAAAAAAAAAAAAAAAAAAAAAAAAAAAAAAAAACAAAAAAAAAAAAAAAAACAAAAACAAAAAAAAAAAAAAAAAAAAAAAAAAAAAAAAACCAATTTTCTAAAAACAAAAAAAAAAAAAAAAAAGCACAAAATAAACAAAATACAAAAAAAAAACCACAAACACAAAATTAAAAAAAATAAAAAAAAAAAAAATAAAAAAAAAAAAAACACACCCCCAAAAAAACAAAAAAAAAAAAAAAAAAACACAAAAAAAACACACAAAAAAAAAAAAAAAACACCCAACACCTAGAATGGTTGCCTTTTTATAAGCTGCTTGTTCTCTTCAGCCAGCCTTTCTCGTTGTATTTTCCTGTGGATTCTCACACGCCCAATATTGTGTACACGATGTTTGGCAAGTCTCCTCAGATCACTTGGCAAGATCCGAATGGTACGTATGTTCGTACATGCTGTGGGTATGGATTGACTATCGAGGTTTTCACAAAAAATGTATTGTCATTGTCTAATGCATGAAGAAATACCTTATGGCAAAACGGGAAGATGTGACAACGTTCGTGAGTGGAGTCGAGGCTGAAAAGTGTTGTTGTCTATTCGTACTGTTAAACATAATTCGTGCTAAAAAAAGGTCTATTACTGGCGAACACACTAAGAATTCGCCAACTTTTTTTATCACGGTTTCAGGTATGCCTGTGAGTGCCAATCCGTCCGGTCAGGTGTCGAACAACAATCTGCAGATAGCCGGTCAAGTCAATACCCAAACCCCTGGAATGTGGCTGGCGACTGTGGCTGGAGGCGGCGGCGGCTACTGCGAACTCCGGATTTACGCCCAGACAGCCATGCAGGCTTACGTAGGCTACACCACCAATCCGCAGGGGGATCTGCCTAGTCCCATCGCATACAACGCAAGTTAGTACCGCAGGAAACGCTCAAGGTCGATTCAGTGCTGGAAAGAAAGGCCATCTCTCGGATCAACATGACTGGGTGTGACATGTTCCCCGAAGGGGGGGACGGGGGATTCGAAATGACATCCAACCTTGTGTTGACACCCAACAGATGGCTAACTTCGCTTTTCATTCCAACCACTTACTTGACTACATTAGATAGGGTATGTATCTTGGGTTAGGTATATAATTTACGTGTGGAATTCGAATACTACCGGTCCCTGACGTTATAACGGTTTGTACACAGTACGTCGTAACATACTCTACGTACATACATGTATCAAAACCCAAAAACCAGCTCTCCTCTTTATACTGTATGTACTTATATGTACATACAGGGTGTCCCATAATAAACTCCGGAGCTTTCCGCGGTAATAACTCTCGAGCTAAAGCTCAGATTTCAATGCGGTTATTTGCATTATTTAGCCAAGGCTTCAACTTAGAAGCAGGCAAATTTCAAGATTCTACTTCAATTAGAACTGGTTCAAAACAGCTATATTCTCTAGCCCCCAATTTCTATGAACTTTCCCCTCAAATAAACAAAATTCGGCACATTTTCTGGCATAATTTGCTATCAACCCCTGCCAATTTTGCTCTATAAGTGGCTCATAGCAATCCACATGGCAAGAGAACTTGACGTGTGGACGTCAGTTCAAAGTCTGGAAACGTAAATACAAATTTGAGTTATCTTAAAACCACAATTCTACAGTACTGAGGAAAAAACTGCAAAAACGGGACCAAAATTTTGAAGGCCAATAAAACCACAACCAATGAAGCTACGCGGATGAAATTTTGCATATATCTAAGTTGAAGCCATGGCTACATAATAGAAAAAACCGCATTGAAATCTGAGCTTTAGCTCGAGAGTTATTACCGCGGAAAGCCCCGGAGTTTATTATGGGACACTCTGTATGTATGCTGTATGCGTCCATTTTTTATTTCCAGCAAGCAACAACTACTTGATGGCCCACGTGAGCAATCTGACCTCCGGCGCCACCGTTGATATGGTGGAAATCTACGCGGGAAGCGGGAGAACTCTGGCGCGAGCAGGCTTCATGATGCCGCGCGCCTCCTGCTCCTACGACTACGTCAGCCAGCCTTTCACCTGTCCTGCGAACGGCGGCGGCGTGATGCTGGCAGTTCTGGCCG
Source organism: Epsilonema sp. ZAB3_2 (assembly GCA_030247985.1). Classification (NCBI taxonomy): domain Eukaryota; kingdom Metazoa; phylum Nematoda; class Chromadorea; order Desmodorida; family Epsilonematidae; genus Epsilonema; species Epsilonema sp. ZAB3_2. Next base: position 21,813 of record JASAMW010000111.1, read on the forward strand.
GCGTAGACGAGTACGGATACCTGTACGAGCGCGTGACACCCACGCTCTGCGTTCTGCCGCCGCCTCCGCCCTGTTCCAATGGCGGACTGCCGGCGCCCAATGGTCAGTGCGTCTGCCCACCGCTCTTCACCGGACCGCAGTGCCAGCTCTTGATCTGTCTCAATGGGGGGACGATGGCGGCTGGTGGCAGAAGATGCAATTGCTTGGAAGGATGGGCGGGGTAAGCTGGCACACCTGCAGTAATGATGTGATGAATATGTTATTCGGGACACGTCATGCTACAGTGTCTGTCCACTTGAGTGGTTATACAAATACTTAAGTATGTACTGTAGCAAACGTTGCAATGAAGGAGTGCTGCCCTTTTTTCATGTGGCTGTAAAGTTTACCAGTTTGCTGCCCTGTCCTCAGTGAAGATATACCAGGTGGCCCATTGCCCCCCCCCCCCCCCCCCCCCACTCGAACATCACTGCATACATACTGATAAGTGTGTGTGTCTGCAGCCAACATTGCGAGGTGGACATGTGCACTGACAAGAATCCGTCCGTGACCAACAGTCCGAATGGACGCAGCATGGCATTCGTCATCGAGAACTCCATCTCCGCCATAGGCTTACTCGGCACCGTTAAGCAAAAGGTGCAGGGAGTCGTGGGACAGATCGGCGCCACCACTCCCAACTGGATCAACAGCTGGATACTCGTCACTGCTGGCGATAGCTGTATGCACATATTACGCATATTACGAAGTAGCAAATAGTCAAGATTTACTGGGACTGTTACATATGCTGTTTATTCCCTATGCATTCGGTGTGCTCCAGTGGCAAAGTAGCTTGTGCAATACCATGTTTACCGGTTCATAGCCTCCTTATGCATAGCATAGCTCCCCCTATGCATAGCCCCATGCCCCCCTATGGATAGCCTCCCGTGCATACTCCCATTATAGGACCTCTCAATTTTTGCATTGCCCCATCATTGGGCTATATGCACCGGTATAAGGCAGTTTTCTATTAGCAAAAGCTAACCAAATACCTACTACTGTTCCACGTCCGCAATCTAGCAATACTACAGGGTGTCTCACGTAGACCTCCCTAAAGGCTCAGCCTTATAACTTCCGTATTACAACAGATATCAAGCTGAAATTTTGTTCCCAGAAACCCAAGGAAATAGGAAACTTTGTGGGAAAATTTGAGCCAGATAGGGGAACTAGGGATGAAATTGCGAGCTTGCAAATTTGCGACCACGTTCTTTAACATTTTGAAATCAATGGTGCCACTATTGACCGCGACAGCTCTTTGAACGCTGTCATGGGCGGTAAATCGCCTGTATTTTTGAATCCTTTGTGTTACGGATTGTGATGACGTTCAGCCATTGTTGTTCCACCATACTGGCATGTTGCATGAGCTGCTTGACCATGCTGAGCAGAAGATTCTAATCTCAAAACCATTCTCAGTGCGGAAAATGATAAAAACAGGGTCCAAAATTTCCAAGCCTGAATTTCGTTCGCTATGGGCCTATCTGGCTCAAATTTTTCCACAAAGTTTCCTATTTTCTTGGGTTTCTGGGGACAAAATTTCAGCTTGATATCTATTGTAATACGGAAGTTATAAGACTGTATCGTTAGGGAGGTCTACGTGAGACACCCTGTATATACGTTGCTGCTTCATTTTGTACCTACTACCTATCATCGATCATTGCAGCTGCAACTTTTGTCATCAAGACTTCGAATCCGGCCACATTCGTGTCGGCTGTGCAGAACATCAGCTATGCATCGTCGTTCCGTGGATGTGGGATGTACTTGGCTACTGCGATTCAAGCTGCGGCCAGTGTGAGTAGTAAGTACGGCACCATCTTCGTCTTCACACTGGCACCATGGAAAGACCTTTTCGCTGCTGGACAAATGGTTACCGTGCTCGAGCAAACTAAAGTGAAGGTACGTGTGGCAGTGATGCTGCTAGGTACATAGGATTGGGCAGATGGGGAACAAGGGTTTGCTAACTTGAAGATGATTGCGCAGTTGTATGTATGTATACGTACAAAGGTACATTGTGAGGGTTTTTCGATAAAGGTGAACTTCATCTTTCTGGGTGACACTGCATGCGGCTTTCCTCTCTACTATAACGCCAGCACGTCCATCATGTACCAAGTTGCCAGGCTGTCAGGTGGTGAGACGCTGATCACTGACAATGTTGCAGTGGTAAGTCGCAATTTCTCTCTCTCTCTTTCTCATCTGCGGTATGGGTTCTGTACAAACGTGCAATGCTAGCGCATGATACAGTGCCCAGGTAAGTACTGCATTGCAGTAATGTCAGAGTAAAAAATTGAGTTACTTTACTCGAGTTACTCAGCTGATTTTGAGCTGAGTTACTTTACTTTACTTTACTCGGTGCAAAATCCCCTTACCCGACTTTACTTTTACTCAGTCATAATGACAGGTTACTCGAGTAAATTTGCCACTCGCTGAGAAAGTAAAATTTTTACTCGAGTAAAATGTCCACGTCCTCTCAGTACTTACTCGAGTAAATTTACTCGAGTAAGCGCATGCATAGGGCGTACATTCAAGCATAAATTCATACACGAACGGCAAGTCGAAGAATCTAAAGCGATCTGAATGACAAAAGTTTACCATAAACTTATGCGATTCCAATAGCATCTGATGCCCAATTGCACAGGAACGTCAATTTGTTGACATAATGGATGATGTGGTAAAGCCGGTATTGCATTTATTAAAGGTCAGGTGTTGTATAAATTTTACTCGAGTAACTCTCCCATTTATGCTTTACTTTACTCGGTTGGGCTATGAGCTGAGTAAATTTACTCAACTTTACTCAGAAGCCTGCGCTGCTGAGTAATTTTACTTTACTTTACTCTTTTCAAAAATGTCCGAGTTGACATCACTGCTGCATTGTTGCTGCTGTTTTGTTTCAGACGATGCGCTACATTCCGCTGACTTATCAGAACGAGATCGCTTCGCTGAATTCGCGACAAAACTGCGCCTCAAGTCCCCAAACCTTCTACTTCCCCATCGACTCCCACGTCTACTCCTTCATTATTGTCGCCAGAGGATATTATGCCAACGTTACATCACTACTGGCTCCCAACGGTATGTTAGGAATCAATCAAGAGCGGTACGTAGTACAAGAAACGAGATAGTGGTGTCGACCAAAAATAGATTCCTGTCTACTCTTCACTTACATCGTGCAACAACGGCACATACCCTACTGCATGCGTTTTTTTCAACGAACACCTTTTTTAATGTGGTAATGTATGGACATACCTCCTTACAGTATGTACATGATGTGCGTGTGTACTTTGTGCAGGCAATCCTTACACCACCGCCACACGGCTGACACAACAGAGCAACGGGCTGTTGACGCTATTGCATGTGTACAGGCGCGGCGGCATTCTCAACGCCACGTCTCCAGCACTGGCCGGAGTGTGGACTGTGACTGTGCAGACGCAAGCTGCCCAGAGCGTCCTGCCCTTCTGTCGCTTGGATATTCGCGTGCAAAGCAATCTCAACATCTACTACGGATTTGTCACGGAACCGCATCAGGATTTCCCCTACAAGGTTGGATACTGTACTTTCTGCGTTGTTTTTACGTGTACTATCCGCAATTCCCCACTATCCTATCCTGTGCACACATACATACACACATTCAAACATACATACATACATACAGATAAATACAGACAGATACATACATACATACATACATACATACATACATACAGAGTGTCTCAAAATAAACCGTCCACCTTTCCGTGCATGTAACTCTGGAACCAAATCTTAGATTTTCATGCGGTTTCTTTTATTTTGTAGCCAAGGCTTCAACGCAGGTGTGTACAAAATTTCAACTATTTCGTCCATATACTTCGGAAATTGCGACGGTTTGAATCTCGAAGCTCAAAAATCGACGTTTTTCTTCAGTATGGAGAAAAATCTCGGTCTTATTCTTTCAAGATACCCAGTTCAATGCGTTTGCTACCCTGGCACTGGGGCTAATGCATGAGATACTGGTACGCATTTTCTAGCATTTTGGAACATCTTTTTTCATTACGAGGCTAATTTTGTTTGGACCATGCACAGAAGACCCCCTAATCGGCACTATCAGTTCGCGAAAAACCCTCGTTTTTGACCACCGGGGAAAGAACGTGTTTGAGCAGCTTCCACTTGGCCTATGAAGCTCAAATTTTGTACACATATGAGTTGAAGCCTTTGCTACAAAATACAAAAAACCGCATGAAAATTTAAGGTGTGGTTCCAGAGTTACATGCACTGGAAGGTGGACGGTTTATTATGAGACACCCTGTACATACATACATACATACGTACATACATACATACATACATACATACATACATACATACATACATACATACATACATACATACATACATACATACATACATACATACATACATACATACATACATAGTTGGCTCGCTATTTTGCCATCTGATGTCGCTTTTGTCGTTATAGGAGCCCGTAAATATTCCTGGAATGAGCAATCGGCTGGTGGCTCATGTGACTAATATGCCGTCGAGCAGCGGCGGCTATCTCAGCGGTGTCCAACTGTACGGTATCGCTGGCAATTTCATCAGTGCCGCCGGTTTTAGAGGGCGACAGCACCGCCCAACGAATACATTCAGAGCCCGGGGGGATCCCCGCCTAAGGGATCGGGAAAATAGGCACCTTTCAGTTTGTCTTTTGTCAGAACGCATCAAGAGAGTGGTGTGTACACACTGCTATAATGATGTGTACGCATGATGGCGCGTTCACTTACCGTATTTACCGGTGCATAGCCCCATGGGGGTATGCAAAAATTGAGAGGTCCCATATGGGGCTATGCATGGGGGGGGGGGGGTTATGCATGGAGCATTTTTTATGTTTTTGAGAGGAGCGCAGAGGCATATTTTTTAGGTCAAAAGCACGTGTTTTAGGGCATAATTGAGGTCAAAACACGGTTATTCTAGTACAATACACCCCCAAGCAGGCTTATAAGCATCTTAGCTTGGTGTGGGAGTGGCTATGGGTACTATATGACCAGCTTACATAGGTAGGTTCAGGTACTGTACTTTACATATGGGGGTATGCCTCGGGGCGGGGGGGGTTATGCATTGGGCATTTTTTATGTTTTGCCAAAATGGGGGTATGCATTGGGGGGGGGGGGGGGGGTTATGCATTGGAGGGGGGTTATGCACCGGTAAATACGATAGGAGACATGCGTTGTAGACTCGGCGCGTCCATGGCTCGACAGTGGACACACGCAAAGGCATGGACAGCCATACGGATGCGCCGGGAGTACGCCGAACGCATTTCCTTCTGGTATGAATGAGCCGTGATGGTGATGATCGTTTATGTTTGTAGATGACAGGAATCGATGAGAACGGCTATGCGTTCAGTCGGATCAGAGCTGGCATCTGCACCACTCCACGTATGTACGTGTATTTGTGTACAGTACGTATGTAATTTTGCGTTATTGCTGTGCACTTGGTTGGTTGCACGTTCCATCTTCATGACGATGACGATTTGTGGAATTGTGATTGCAGAGCTGGTGTGTATGAATGGCGGCGTGAGGTACGAGGGTCGTTGCGTGTGTCCGGCTGGCTGGAAAGGCACCAGATGCCAGATCGTCCGCTGCTACAATGGTGGATCACCATCCAGCTCAGCGCAAACTTGTTTCTGTCCCGAAGGATGGACTGGAACCAATTGCCAATCCAGTAAGTGCATATAAGTAGGCCTGCCACCTACTGACCTTTAGATAATTGTACATTCGCTGACTTGAGATATTATTCAGGGGGTGGTCGCAAGATGGCTCCTTGCGACAGGAGATTGCGATATCACGACAGCCTTTTTTACACAAAGTAGCACAACACATTTTTCCACAATCTCTCACAAGTGGGTCCATTACAGTCCTCAACAACTAGTATTGCACTAGTGCTCACTGGTTTCTTCATAGGTATGTGCTACGCCCGCAATACAAACGTGACGAATACTCCGAACGGGCGGACACTGGTCTTCGTCGTACAGTATTCCAATACAATGGTGCCGGACATCCAGTCTATCAATGGCGGAGTGAAAAATGTGATCAGCAAAGCGCAAGCTCAAAGCGCCGCCTACTTCACCAGTTTCGCACTTGTGCTTTTCAACTCGACAGGTTTGCTTGCAGCACCAGTTGTGAACCTGGGTGGGGCGATGTAAAACGCATACCTACGTAAGTATGTACTACCTGTAGTAATGACTGTGAGTTGCGTGTATGTTTCCATTCATGTGTTTCAGTGGCGTCGATTCAGACATTCAGCAGCTCCACTCAGTTCGTGTTGGCTGTTCAGCAGGCAGCAGCAGCCACACCCACAATGCCGGATGCGCAATGCCCGAAAAAGACGGCCACTGCCATCAACCTCGCCCTCGTCGCCGCTGTCCCATACAGTGTGGTGTACGTGTTCACAGACTCGGCCATGGGCGACTTTGCTCAAGTCGGACGGACTTTCCAGCTGCTGGGGGCCACGAAAAGCAGTGTAGGGCTTTGGTCGTGGTAGATGTGCATGATTTGTTAGCATGCAGCTCGGTGCACTGAAAGAATGCGGCGATTGTCGAAGTTGCGGAAGGCTTTTTTGCGCAAAATTGTGTGGATGGAAACGACAGGTCATTTCTCGTGACAATGTCTTCCTCGACTGCGCATATCCTTTCAGTCAATGGACCGAGCGAGTGATTATGCTTGAACAGGGGTAGAGAGAGAGAGATGACCTCTGTATTTCAGGTCAATTTTGTCCTCAGCAGCACCAGTAGCACAGCGTTGCCCTGCAATATGCCCTTCACCGCCCCTGGAATTCAATTGCTCCAGTTGATGAGCCTGTTCAGCGATGGACAGTTCATTCCCACGACCAAGACGAAAGTGTTCCAGGTATGCATTGTATGCAGTTGTGCTGTACCTTCTCTTAGCTATTCAAACGTTGTGCCATGTAATGCCCCATCAGTTGGCTACGTTGTGTCTATGGCTACGTTGTATGCGTGTACTGTAGCTTACGTGCTGTCGTTCCGTTATAGCTCCTCAACGTTATTCCGTACAATTACCAGCTGAGCCTGGCCACCTTTTTCAATCAGCGAAATTGCAGCAGTAGCAACAACGGTGGCGCCACTTTCTACTTTCCCATTGATTCTCATACTTATCGCTTCTTGCTCATAGGCGTAGGCTCCAACGTGAACATCCAACTCTGGGACCCAAATGGTTAGCTCGACAGTGTAACAAGTATAATTTTTTTTCAGACGGACTCTGTTTTTTTAGGCATCCCATTCACTAGCCCGGACGCTCTTTTTTACAATTCTCCGTATCAGATTTTGGCTTCCTCACCTATCACTGGTATATACTAGTGTACGGACCCCGTGGTATGTTGTAGCCGTCAGCAGGTCTGCCTGCATGTGCTTACGTATGTATGTAATGTACGTGTCTTGCTTAGGCGTGACTCCTGTGCTGACACCTGGCAGATGGAAAGCTGTGGTGACGACTGCAGCTGGATCCTGCTTCATGTCAGTACGCGTGCAGAGTAACCTCAACATGTACTACGGTTTCGTGCGTGATCAGCACAACGATTTCCCGACAACGGAGCCTCTAAATATCACCGGTATTCTCATAGGCCAGTAATGTACAGTACTGTAGGTACACTGACGTTTTCTGTTGCTTTGGGCCACCACATGGTCCTGTGCCTAGGCCGTAGAGTCCAGGGCTGTGACCGAGAGTTGCGGGTTAGATTCCCTTGTGATCCTATAGTCTCTCCCTTTTCGGGACTAGGGCTGTCACCATTCGGAACGAGGCACATGGTGTCCTGTTATGTTCAGGGTACAATGATAGAATGGTGGCGCATTTTACCAACCTGCCGATGCAGGGCAAGGCAGAGTATGCGAATCTGTATGCTCAATCGGGACTTGTTGGTTCTAACTCACTTTTCGGCTCTGTCACTCTGAGCAGACGCGTCGGTTGTGGCTATGAGTTCTTCTCCCAGGACTTCCGCTGTCCAAGCAACGGATTCGGCATTCTGGTATGATTGTTGTACTGTACTGTAATAATTCGTATCATGGGTTATTCACACTGGTAGAAAATGCGCTTGGCGTACGCCGGCACCTCCATGGCTGTCCGTCGAGCCATGGACACGCCGAGACGCATGTAAGGTACTATGTACGTACGCCTGTTGTGTACTCATTACAGGTGTCAGGCTATGATGAGCAGAGCTACCTGTTCAATCGACTGTCCACTGCCGTTTGTGTTCGACCACAAGGTGAAAATTATGTATCTTCATTTTGCGCCTTCACTGACCACTGTTCCGTTTTCTGTATATTTTGCTCAGGAAACATATGTCAAAATGGCGGCGTTCTGTCGACCAGTGGCTTCTGCGTCTGTGCGCCGCTTTTCACCGGTCCCACGTGTATTCAGTTGCTGTGCATAAACGGACAAAACGTGAACAATAAATGCAACTGCGCCCCTGGTTACACGGGAACACACTGCCTCACGGGTAACACATCTTAGCGTCTCTTACCGTTGCCATCTTTGGTGTCATTTGTGATACTAGCTGTAAGAGATGTGCAATTGCATTGTGGAGTGTTGCATTGTCTGTAGCGATGTGCGCTCAGCAGATATCGCCTAATTTCTCGATGTACAATCGAACGTTGGCGTTCCTAGTGGATTCCAGCCAACACAATCAGCAGGGTTTGTCATCGCTGCAAACTATACTGCCACCGTTGATCTTCTCCCTACCAAATTCACCGATGGCTTGGCCGCGAAACTTGGTCTTACTGCCATTTTTCAATCCAGGTACTGTGTACGTATGCACATAGGTATGTAATCGCACTACATACGGGCAGACTAATAAGCAATTCCAGGAATTGTTCGCACATAGCTACGTATGTAGACTAGACTTACCAGGTAATTTGATGCTCAACTTGTTACAACTCACCTCATGCGCTAATTTTCATGATACTCTTGTAGCGTTTGCGCGCCTTTACGTATGTACATAGAGTAAGGTATCGGGTCGCACTTGGGCGTTTGTTATTTCTTGTCTCGTCAGATTACTGATTTCATCTGAGCAATCAAATTATGTAGGTATGTAGCTTTCTATTCTCAGACCAAAACGGCACTCTTCCGTCAAAATGCGCAAGTACCGACTGGGCATTACTGGCCCGGCACCGTTTCCCCCGTCCACCGTCCACTGGTGTTTCAAATGTCCGATCACTGGCGAAAATGGCTACGCCATTGACCAGTTGAACTTCGCCCTGGCTCGTTACGAGGAGTTGATCAATGACACCGTCGAGATCCAAATAGTTATGAAGAACAGCGTACGCGAATACGAATTGGCGCTGAAAGCCGGCGCTTTCGACGGTTCGATTCCAGAGTACGCTTACATTCCTAAGCGCGACGAATACGGCCTTTTCATTCGCCCCTTTCTCAGTCATCGCCACGTGTCCTTCTTGGTGCACGCGACGCCACAAGGCGGACACTTGGGCTTTGGATGGACGCTGCTACTGCTGTGGCTCATCGCGCTAGTTCTCGTCTCGTTAGCTTTCGCTCTCATAGACATGCATTTGCCGGCCACGTCTCATCATCATCACCAGAAGCAGAAACAACGGGATATGACGACGGTCGTGCGTAAAATCGGTGGGAAAATGTGGGAGTTCGGTTTCGCCGTTCTGTTTCTCAAGCGCAGTCATCACATTTGGCGTCGCTGCGCACAGTTCCAGCTACTGGCGACCTGCTGGTCGCTCTGCTCTTACTACGTAGGCCTGAAGTATCTGTCGGGCGCTTTCATTCGCTCCGCCACACCCGAATCGCGTCCTGTTCCCTTTCGCGACATTTCGGAGCTGGGAAGCTTACTGTCCAGCTGCCGTATGCGTCTGTTAATGATCGATCAATGGGCGGAGACCCAGCGAATGATGGAGGGCAATGATCAGGCGTGGGCGCCTCTGCGTCAGGGACTGAAAGCCTGTCCGTCCGCTGGAAAGGTGATGTCAACTGTGGACGAGGCACGGCGCCAGATGGCCGCTACTCCAGACAGTTTTCTCATCTTTTCGCATATGGCCAGTCTGCAGACAATGCGACAGTTGGCAATGCCAGATCTGATGGTGATTTTAGACCAGGAATCGGCGTCGTGGCGCGCCGGCTTTTGGTTGGCTCACAATTCGACTGACGTGGAGCTGTGGCATCGCATAGCGAAAGAAATGGACGTGCATGGATTCAGTCGTCGAATTATGCAGCTTGCGCGCTTGTCGGTCATGCCTGCCAGCGTCATGTACTCGGATGAAAGGGAAGCCTTGCAAGAGCAGTGGGCACCGAAACCCCTCCGGGCTTTCTCCTTGACATTCGCTGCGCTATTGATGATGTACGCGTTGACTTCAGGGGTACTGCTATTGGAGCGATACATGTACGGGTGTTTGCATTGATTACCAACTGGAAAGGAGTTAGTACGATCGATTAATTTGAGTGTTTTGATGTGATGATGTGATGCCATGTGAACGCGATACGGGATTACTGGTCGTACAGTTGGCTGCTGATGACATGAGTGCATACTGTAAAGCTTGGTGAAAAGCTCGGCGGAGCAAAACAAACAAGGTCGGCCGATTTACCGGGGCTATTTGTTTCGAGACAAAAAAAGAGACCTCTCCTAGACTTTGAGCTACCGCCTTTATTGTCTCATTTTTTGCCTGTGATGACGTCAGAAGCTACAAGCTATAGTCTGGCCAATAGCAGTTGGCACCTGGACTCAAGGCGCGTTGCGTAAAATAGATTTACAAATGCGGATATCTGTCCATGCTTCGTGTACTCCTATTTAGCAGAAGTACATGCAAACTGCGCAACTCGCCTTGAGTCCAGGTGCCAATTGCTATTGGCCAGACTATAGACTCTGCAAGCCTGCTTCAGGTAAATAGCAGGTTTAAAACATTTACGCGTTATTGTGCTTTCGGAAACAAAAAATTATAGTACTGACCAATATAGGGCTACACACTTTTCTTTGCGGTATTCACTTCGTGTTACATACTACAGCCGTTTTAGTCCCTATCGGGGGCCCCAATCTTCCCCAATCCGGAAAAGTAGAAATAGGGGGCCCCGGCCATCGATCGGGGGCCCCTGCCTTTTTTACATTTTCTTTTCTTTCTTTTTTCACAGACGGGGCCCCGAGTTGGGGGGAGGGGCAGGACCCTCGATTGGGACCAAAACGGCCGTAGCATGGAACACGAAGCCAATACTGTAATGCCGCGTTTATAACCCCCGGGGGTTAATAAAACGTTAGTGGCCGATTAGGGGGGCTATATACGAGGGGGGGTTATACAAGAGGGGGGTTATATTCGAGGGCTTTTTCCAACAGCGCCCGATACGGGGTTTTTGACCTCCTGAGCTCATTTTGACCTTATTTGGGGCGTTTTCTGAGGCAATAACCTGATACCTGGTGAAAACTGACGCATAACATCTCATAAATTGCCAAAAAGTAACCTTTTCAAGGAGACATAATTTTGTTCGTCGGGTAAAAAGTGTAGGGAAAGCTGTCATATGCGCTGTTTTTGCAGCAAATCGCAGTAAAACAGTGTTTTCTTCACGTTTTCTATGCAAAAAGCATTGATTTTTACTGTCGTTTGCGGTTTGTGATAGGGGGTTATAAACGAGGGCAAATGAGCTTAGTGACCGATTAGGGGGGGTTATATACGAGGGGGGGTTATATTCGAGGGGGGTTATAAACGCGGCATTACAGTAGTCTACTAGCTGGCATAGTCTCTCTTCCTTTAGTCTTGATACAGTGTTCGTTCATTGCCGAGTACTACTCTGTTCGTTTCTGTTCTGTAGTGACGCCATCCACCTCACAGCCCATCTTCGGTCCGCTGATTTCAACGCGAAGTCGCCAGGTGTTCAATAATGCTGTCGGCAGCTTATCTGTGCCCAGCTACACAAACCCCACCTGTCCAAATGGGCATCTGCTGGAGGCTTTGTCGCGCGCCTTGACTCACGGCAACTTGCTGCCATACTCCAGGATCTATCTCTTTACTTCTGCCACTTCGAAAAATTTGGATCCGGTCGGGCTCATTATTTTGTCTCAACTGGCGCTCAGCGTCAGAATACAGGTGAGTATGTGCGCGTTCAAGAGTATTGAGCAATTACAGAGCGTGATCGCAAGGTGCGGTACAACTTGAGTGAACTCGTGACTTGGTAGACTGACTGGAAGGGTTGGGCGGAAGCGATTTATTGTCCAGTATGTTGCGCAGCAAGAGGAAACCGAATGTACTGTAATTATGTATTCACAGATATTTGTGGTGTACGTATCAACCAGTACAACGTTGAGTCCGCCATGCGGCTTCAACTCCACTACATCGCAGTATCTGTACCTAGCCCGACTAGCAGACATCACTGGAGGAGCCAACTTTTTGGTGCCACCTGGAACGTCATTGACTAGAGTATGTACACCACCGTGTCTCGAAACATGCACGCAGCAACTGCATGTTCATCGTGCTTCTCTCCAATCCTTTGTGCATGTACGTACTTTCAGTTTTCCAGTTTTATACCGACTGGCTTCAGCTCCAGCTTACTTGGTATTGCTTATGCCCCCAACTGCAAACAACCGGCCACCCTTTACTATCCGGTTGATTCTCATGCTACTGCCATCAACTTCGTCTACACCGGAGGTGGATCACCACGTATTTTCTGGAGCAATCCCAATGGTAATTAGGACTGATTGGTTGTTCAGTTCGGGAAATAATGCTCATTCGCATTCGAGGTGAATGCGCCGGGTGCACGTTCAGCGTGTCCATTATCCATGGCTGTGCTTGCATTGGCATACGCCAAGCCATGGACGAGCCGAGCGATGTGAGTGAGCCTTGAATAAATGCATGCAATGTCTTTAGGAACGCGAGTGACATACACTTCCGTGTTCGATAATGGGCGTCAGCTGATTGGAACGATAGCTAATCCCAGCCCAGGCGTCTGGACAGTGGGTATGGCAACAGTGGCCACGGTGGGTTGTCGCCTGCGCGTCTATATTCAGAGCACCATCCAGGTGGCCTTTGGATTCAACATCTTAAGCGGATCCAACGACCAGGCCAATCCATTCATGAGCCAAGGTACACATACTAATGCCGCAAGACATAGTTTCTCTATGATGAATTATTTCTGAGGGATACTGTGATGTGACGCCAGTTTGACCCATCATCATCCTGCGAGAGCTTTTCTGCCTGGGCGTTATTGCCCATATAGTCACGGAAATCTGTCTGCGTTTTATATAGTCCTATTTATGTGTTACAGCACGAGCAAAGGCTCTATATTACAACTCTCGCTGAAGGACTGACGTACTGTACATACATGCTTCGTACATAACTTGTTTCTTTGGTTTTAGTTGGTCCAAATTATATTCTGGCCGATCCTACTCTCCCCTCCGGTGCTACCCTCACTCAAGCGACCATCTATGGCACCGCTCCACCGCAGCAAACATTGACGGGCGCGGCGCGTTTCAGTCCCCGCCTGGGCTGCGCCTACGGTTACGTCAGTCAGCCGGTCAGCTGTCCCAGAAACGTTGCCATTTTCGGCATTGTTTTCTCGGGAATCGACGAAAACGGCTACCTCTTCCAACGTACGGCAGTGGTGGCGTGTGTTGGAGCCGCTGCGGATGGCAAACCGCTTTTGTCAGAAAAAGACCTGATGGAGTCATCGTATACTGCGTACTGATTGATCCCTGGTTAGGAAAGTATACAATAGCATCTATAGGTAGCCAAATTTATTAGCGATAACAGCATGGTTTGGATTCAATATTTTCTTTGTGGCTTGGCATGTTTGCAACCTTGAATGATGGGTGTGTTGCATGTCTTTCTTTTGCACTTGCATGCATTTTGGCGCAACAGAACACAAAACTTTGCTGCTTTTTTTGCAACGTTTCAAGTGTGACATTTCGACACTTTACCAGCACTTTTAGCTGACTGCCAGTAGCTTCAGCTTAGTGCCGTAATCAGGCTTGTTCAAACAAGCAGTAACAGTCGGTAATACGATTTATCAGGGATGTGGCACCATGTTGCACAGTTTTGTGTGTTGTCGTCGGCTGCTCTGCTTTGCATGCTGAGCCTGGTTGTAAAAGCATAGCGGGTCACTTGATAAAAGCTCACTCCACTGCCTCAGCTAAATACGTACAACATATGAGCATGTATGTACAGTGATACTAATACTCACTTGGGCGTGATGCTTTAGTTAGATCGGCTACTCACTCTTACGACCTCGACATTCTTCACAATATCGTGGGGTCACTAGCAACTGGAAACGAATGCTGCACAATGGTATGTACATAAGTAAGTACTTTGGTGATAGGGCTTTCATTTCTGGTTTGATGGGTATCACTGTGTAGGAATGGACACGGCTGTGCAAAATTTAGGCTTATGAACGCCTTAGAAGCGACGGCAGCTCGCATCATCGGGATGAAATCTCACAGTCGTCGTGGAGTAGTGCTGGTCTTTCATCTAGCGGAAATTCAAGGAGATGTGGATGCCTCGTCTTTGTTGGCTTGTTCTTTGGCGTGGCTCTTGGTGCCATGTTTATGGGAGCACTGTACGTGCACTGGCTGCAAGGTACGTAAGTACGTACAATGTAAGGTCAACTGATTGTACATGCACGTCGCTCAAAATTGAACGTGGCTTACGTACTGTATGTGGTGAGGCTTGCATAATGTGGTCTTTCCAGTGAACAGCTGCAGTTGCCAGGGGACTGGGAGTTTCTCCAACCGAAGCTTTCGTATCTCTGGCTTCGATCCTGATGTGCAATGGCACTCAGCTTTGCTGACGCCTTATTCGAAAGAATTTCAAGATGCAGCTGCTTCTGTTGATCGACACGTAAGCTGGAAAGAAGCCGTTCCAAGTCATGTATGTACAACAGTATGTGTAAGAGTCATTCACATTGGATGGAAATGCGTTGTCCTATGTACGCCGTACGTCCAGCGTTGGTACTTATCTATGTCCGATGTGAATGAGCCATGAATCGTACGTACAATTATGTACAATTATCCACATGTTCTTGCAGTTGCGTCGTCGATGTAGGATTGCTGGATTGCCAGTGGACAAGGTTGATGTTGCAGAATTTCTGTAAGTTCTGTATTTGCTATTCGATTTTGTTTTTGACCATGTGCACAGAACAATACAAGACCAGGACAGTTCAGCGTTTTCTGTTTTCAGGAATGGTCACGTTCAATCCAATCGGATTGGCGTTTTCTTTTACGCTACCATAAACCTGCCTGTCCATACCGAAGCTGCACTACCACGTTCGACAGAACTCATCCGGGAAAAACTCAGTGAACCTGACGAACATCTGGCGACATTGGGCTTCCGAATTTTTGATGCAGCTGGTAGGTACTAAAGTCCCCATATTTCACTTGACCTGTTTGGTCATCAAGTCTGATTGATATTCTATACCTATACGTTTGTTTTAGAGTTGTCTGTGCAACCAGAAGTAGCCGATGACCAGCAAGAACGCTTCAAACGGTCTGTGGGTTTGTACAATAGCGATGGACTGCAGCTTCGAGCAGCGGGATTGGCTAGCGGACCGATGGGGCCAATGGCCACGTGCCAACCGGGGTACACTGGCCAGTTCTGCCAATACCGTAAGTTCTACGTAGTTCACGCAACGTGTCTCCATGTACTTACGAGCAACTTCTTCGTTTGACCGCATACATGCTGTATAAAATAAGTTTCATCATGTTTTAGCTTTGTGCTCAAGACGAGGGGTGTCAACTCCGATTCCAAGATCCTACAGAAACTTGATACTTACACAGAACAATGGTACGCTACGTTACGTACGTACGCTAATGTACAGTAAATCACATTCCCGTTTTTGCTTCCCTATTTTCTTACGAGGTTTGGGTACGACGAGCATACGTACGTGTATGGTATTGTTGTTGGCTTTCTTTTCCAGTCTGCTCCGGTCAGTCAACGTTTTCGGTGGACAGCCACATTTCTACTATCGAAGTGACATTGGATAGCACGCAAGGAGGAGCCTTTCCAAATCTGACACTTATTACTCCTCAAGGTGGAGCAGCATAGGCTTGCACACTTCACGCCTTTATTTATACTATGCGAAACACATTATTTCAGGACAGAATCTGCTGCCCGGTCAGTATACGGTGATACGTAACAATTCTGCTCAGCTGATTGTCCAGGTTCGAGCTCCTCAGCCTGGACAGTGGACAGCTGGATTCCAAGGTGCCTTCGGTTGCCAGGTAAGCTCTCATCTTTTTTGCTTGAAGCATGTACGTATGCTTAGGTATCATGTAGGTACAGTACATAACCAACATAAGTCTACGCAAATGTACCCAACATTCTAACAAGTTCTGAAATTTCGGCGCTTGTTCAATTTTTGCTCACTTTCTTCTACTATTTTGAGGTAGAAACCATATTCTGCGCCAGTTGACATCGTAATAACAGCTCGGACAATTTGACCGAAGACCCCAATGTTGAGTATGGATCATGACTGAGTTCATCATAACAGATTCTTGTGCATGTTTCAGCTCATAGTTCAAGGCTTGACGGACCTGACGCTGAACGTCGGTTTTGTGTCTGGCGCTCAGGCGCTCAACTCTGACAATATCGCCAATGCCATCACGCAGGGCGTAGGCTCCTACCTTGTGGTTCGGCCTAACAATCTGCTCTACCCGGGCATGATCACATTCCTGGAGATTTACGCCAACTTCCAGCTCGTCTTCGCTTCAAAGGCTAACTTGCGTTTTCATTGCGAGTATCAGTCCTTCTTTGGCATCATCTATTGCAACTACGGCACGAATATTCAGTATCAGTATAAGGTGCGCTGTTGTACTGCGTAGAAAAATTATTATCTGACAAGTATATTGCATCTGATTGTCCTGATGAAACTCTTGGAATGTGCAGATTTATGGCATCGATTCAAACGGCTATTTGTTCCAACGAACTGAAGTACTGCGCTGCATTGGCAATGGTATGTAATGTATTGACGTACAGTAGTCTTTGCTTTCGATAAAAAAGCTGGATGGGCAGGTGATAATGGGCAATTTGTTGTAGCAACTATTCCGACGACAACTCCAGTTCCTGGCCAGTGCCAAAATGGAGGAACACTGCTCAATGGCATCTGCTTGTGCCCACCCTACTTCTCTGGGTAAGTATGTTCACATGGATGGCATGACACTTTGAATAGTGATGGATAAGTACGGTGGTCACTTTTCAGGACTGCCTGTCAAACTTGGCAATGTCTCAATGGTGGTACCCCAGCGCCAGGCGGCGGGTGTTTCTGCGCTGCAGGTATGCGCGGTTGTGCCAAATTGACAAAGCATTGCGAACATTCCAGAGAATGGTAATATTTTATAGGCTTCACTGGAACCCCTGGAAATAATCATTGTCAAATTGGTAAGCCGCGAGGTTTGTAAAACGGATACTTTTGATACATCAGAACATATTCGAGACGCGCTTTGGTGATTTCAGTCAATTGCAATGCGCATCCAACTCAAAACTTCAATACTTTATATCGCTCCATCGCAATCGTTGTTGGTCTTCGCAACACTATGTCCACTGATCTGCCTGGCATTGTCAACGCAGCCAAAAATATTACCATCACTTTCAACCAACGACATCCTCAAGCCATCAAAAACTATATCCTCGTCACTTATATTGACAATACCAGTAACACAGTTTTCACAGCTTCAGTTACGTATCTGTAGCTGGCAAAATGCAACGAGCATGAATGATGTGCTTTGTTTGCAGTCAATACATTGGCCGTGAACACCTCCTCTGATTTCATGACATTGCTGAACAGTCTAAGCACAGGACCATTCCAGAATTGCACACAGCCAACGCTGAACGCCCTGTACAAGGCCATCACAGTGCCATCTTTCGTGTCAAGGTCATCCGTCTATGTGTTCACTGACGCTATGCCTGCCGCAAACAGTCTGGACAATATTCTCTATGCCAACGGAAAAGCACAGACCCAGGTATGTATGACAGTGTTTATATTGTTCAGGTGGAGATTTCGCCTTACTTATTGAGGCCTTTTGGATAAGGTTGCTTCTCTTATTTTTCACATCCAGTAGTGAGATACGTGAGTCTGTTTCAGGTCCATGTGTTTCTTACAAATCCCAATGCAATCTCCCCGCGCTGTTCGTGGTTTGCTGGCAACCTCGGATTGACAACATATCAACAACTGACAGCTGCCACATCTGGTAGCTTTATTCAACTGCCAAAGACCAGCATCCAACCAGTATGAAAGAAAACCAGTATGGTGAACTGTATGACAACCTAGCCTCCACTGTGTGCTCTGAATGCATTTTGGCTGCAGTACAGTCATGCGCAATGTTCGATACTTACGCGTCCCAAGTCTGTTGCAGGCATTCCAGAACTACTACCTGGTGAATCTGCACAGCTTAGCCACCCTACTGACCAGTGATTTCTCCAACTGCGCACTGCAGCAGCCGTCGACTACCGCGTTTTTTGTCGACAGCACCGTACAAAGCGTTGTGATAGCAGCGACATCTGGTTTCCCCAATCTGCAACCATCGCTTGCCATCACCACTCCACAGGGACAACAACTGAGTAACCTGCAGCCAGCGCTGGCCTATGGAAACTTCGCGCTGTTTAACGTGCCGACAATAATGATCGGACTGTACACCATGCAGATGACCGCTGGGAATAGCAGTTGCGGCTATCGCGTGCGAGCTCAGAGCGTCATGCACATGTTCCAGGGATACGCGCCCAACATTCTGACGGATGTGAAACAGTCGCAGCCATTCTACAGTACGTACGTAATGGTACTCTGGGATAAAGGCGGACACCTCTGTCCACTGTATCTAACTCATGGAAAAATAACAGCTGAGTAGAGCATGTACATTGTGCGCAGACCAATCCAAGTTTATGTACTGGTCGAAAGGTCACTCATGGTGGAGGGTCCAACTTTACCCCATAGTACCATATCGTGTACTATGTTGTGTATTTATCTACTATCTATGCAGAAGTTGTAGCTTCTGGTCAGCCGCTGTGAATGTTTATACATTCAGATGTGCCGTCGCATCCAGTGGTTCACATGAGCAATTTCAATGTCACATCGCCAGCCACCTTCAGCTCTCGCTTGGTCATCAGCTCTCAACCTGGCCAGTACCTCTTCTTGAGCCCGGGATCCTATCGCGCCAATAACTGCCAGTACCAGATCTACTACAACAGTTGGAGCTGTCAGCTTACCTACCCTGGATATTTCTATATGACTGTAAAGATAAGGGCATGATAAAATGCGCACATGGAAGCGTTGTAAATTATGCGTTTGCCATGTTCAAAAAGGTTTATGGACAAGATCCCATGGGCTATCAATTCCAGAGATCTGTCACTGGTGTGTGCAGCTCCAGTAAGTGCAAGTGGCTCTGCTTGAAACATTTATGACATCTAGGCAAGCGCATATAGCAGTGCACGAATGTGTGTTTGGCTTTGTTATGTAGATCTGGGCCCAGTAACAACATGCCAAAATGGCGGAGTATTTTTGCCGAGGTATGAGTTTCTCTTACTACACTATGACTACGCAAAAGTGAAAGATGCATGCGTGACTAGTAATGTAGTACTGTAGTTTGAGCTGTAAAACGGAACTGTTTTCAGTGGACAATGCGCCTGTCCTGCGCAGTGGACTGGAAGATTTTGCCAAAACGCAGTGTGCTTGAATGGTACGCGTTTCTTACTGTAACGTGGTTCTTGATCCCTGACTGCATCATATAGGCGAACAGAATTATTGCAGGCGGAACATCGATTGGCGCTACCTGCATGTGTGCCAACGGATTCAATGGGACATTTTGCCAAAACGGTAACGATGATTTTTCTTGATATTGGTGCAGTAGCTTTGTTGACTGGGCTTGTTCCATATTTGTGAACAGTGCTGTGCAATGCCACAAATACGAACATCAACAGCAGTCCGAATGGCCGATCTTTGGCAATTGTCATTCAAACGACCATCAGTATGCTGGCAGATCTGGTGCAGATTCAGCAACAAATCAACGCCTCCATCACACAGATACAGATGCAAAATGCCAACTGGTTTAACAATTACATCTTGGTCACCTACAACGACAAAAGTGCGCGGCATTTTTACAGAAACCTTATCTTTCCACGGCATCAGTATACAGTACGTACCTACCTTGTCGGAATGTTTTTTAGCTGCAACCGTTACCTCAAGCACAAATCCCTCCAGCTTCGTTCAACTGGTGCTGTCAACCCAGGTGACGTTTAATC
This sequence comes from Epsilonema sp. ZAB3_2, assembly GCA_030247985.1. NCBI lineage: Eukaryota > Metazoa > Nematoda > Chromadorea > Desmodorida > Epsilonematidae > Epsilonema > Epsilonema sp. ZAB3_2. The sequence continues at coordinate 42,040 of JASAMW010000111.1, forward strand.
CAGTTGCTTGCCAGAAAGTGATGATAACAGCTTTGATAGCCGCTTTACAAAAGTCGTCGTCCTATGGCACGGTGTTTCTGTTCGCTGATTCGCCCTTCGCTGATGGATCAGCCGCGAATCTCTTCACTGTCAATAGCATTATTGAGCAGAAGAGAGCATCTGTGAGTGGTTGGTTGATTGCGCATTTGTGGCCATGTTTGCACATGCATGCATTCGCCATTGTTTATCTCGCGCACTGAGTGATGTTTTCAGTTGAACTTTGTTCTGACAAGTCCCTCGCTTTGTTGCTCTGGAGTCTGCACTGGAGCCGCAATCACCAAAAGCACGCTGTTAAAATTCGCCTTTTTCAGCGATGGGCAGTACTTATTGGCCACGAAATCGGCTGTGGTACCTGTAAGTACAAGCGTTCAATTATGTTTGGATGAAATATGCACAGGCACCGCTTTACGTATAGTGATTTGGTAGGTCATGCAATACATGCCGTTCTTGTACTCATCTGGACTCAACTTCATCACTGGCAGTATGAACTGCTCAATGACACAGACATACTACGTTCCAGTGGATACACATACCACCTCATTCACCATCGTTGTGGAGGGTTATCAGTCTACCGTAATCATTACCCAGCCAAATGGTAATGGTATGTAATGTACACGTCTTACTTCCACGTACTATGCAGGATGAACAGCAAAACTTGTGTCACCGTGCGTCTGTACATTTGCCTTTGACGGTATGATGACAACTGCATTTAGGCCAATTGGTGACATCGCCGAACACGATTGCCAACTTGCAGTGGCTGAAGATATATCGCGTGTTCAATGGACAAGTGAGTGCTACAGCGCATCTTTCACTGCTTCTTTAGTTCGTGATTGGCCTAATGCCTAAAAATAATTCCAGGTTCTCCACCCTCCAACGTCATGCCAGGAATATGGCAAATCCAGGTGTTCGTTCAGCCTGTAACCGGCTTCCCATCTGCCTGCACCACATGGGTTAGGCGCGCAGAGCAATCTCAATCTATTCGCTGGATACGTGCGCAATATTCTCAACGATTTCCCCACCAAGGAGCCCTTGCACGTGCCAGGTATTCCCAAGTGTTCTCATCTACTGTACGTAGCAACGAACCATGTTAACATAAAGCAATTTTACTCTCGGTTTTTTAAGCTTTTCTGACATGATGGTGGCGCATATCACTGGCCTACCCTCTACTGGTACTTTGGAATACGCGAGTTTCTTCAGTTTGACCACAAATCGTCTCATTGGTGTTGCCAGATTCCAGCGAAGATTGGGATGCGGCTATGAGTTCGTCTCTCAGCCCTTCCAATGCCCAGCTACCTCTTTTGCAGTTTTGGTAACACACGAAATTGCAGGGTTCTTGCAAGGAATGCTATTCATTCGCTACTCGGTTGTTCATGTGTAGGTGTAGTCGGTCTGCTCAACTGAGGGACGCAGATTTCTGAAGTTGCCGGAAGACTTGACTGAATGGGCGAAAAGATCTTACGCGACTGTAGAAATCTCTGCATTCTCTCACTGAACCGACTATTGCTTTTGTTGTTCGTACGTACGTAATCATGCAGGCATCTGGTCGCGATGAGAAAGGCGCGTTGTATAATCGTTTCGCAGCTGCCACCTGCGTGTTCAACAGTCAATCCTGCAAGAACGGAGGCGTTCTCTTTGAGGTTTGGATGGCGCTTCATTGCATTTTGCGAGTTCGTGGTGTGTGGTATGTACTGTACGCTCGCTAAGCATTGATCGTTGTACAGAACAAGTGCTACTGCACTCCACTTTGGACTGGGCCCACGTGTCAGCTAGCGGTGTGCAAGAACGGCGGCACCACAATGGGTGGCGTTTGCAGCTGTCTGCCCCTATTTTCTGGACAACACTGCGAAAAAGGTAAGCTAAAATTATGACACCTACGGTACAACTACAACTACAGTTCCTTAGCTTTCAGGCTACTGGCTACAAAAAGCCTACCTTACCTCAATCTTTGTGCAACAGTGTAGCTCCATACGTACTTGTGTTATGTGCTCCAGTTGAACAGATGGCCCATTGACAGTGAGCGTCGTAAATTGTTGCAGACGTGTGCCAGACGCAAGTGCCGGCGTCTTTCTCTCCCAATGGTCGCTCATTGACCTTGGTTGTTGACGCCACGTTGGGCAGTTTGCTAGCTGTGCAAGCGCTGAAAACAAATCTGATGTCAGTACTGACCAATGTAACTGGAACCTATCCCCAGTGGTTCTCCAGATTTGTTCTGGTTCCATTTTATGACCCACGTACGTAAAGCTCCCACACCGTGTGCGTTATGTGTGGCAGTGTGCGTGCACATACATATACTGTACATACCTACGTGCATTATGCATTCGTAATGTACACAAGTAAGGAACCGCTGTCGCATTATAAAACACCAGTAAAGTCGTTCTTGACACTTTTTGTTGATTTTCAGCTGGTAGGGGCAATATCACTGGACCAGTTACATCCACTTCTTCTCTGGCCACATTCATAGCTGCACTGCAGGCGGTGACAGTTACTACTACACCGGGAGATTGTCCCAATCCCGCAATGGAAGGAATACTGGCTGCATTGAACTACGTGTTACCCAACTCTCCGATTTTCGTCTTCACCCAGGGAACTGCCAAGGATCCCGGATTCCAGAAGCAAGTCATTTCAGCAGCTGCGCAAAAGGGGGCTCAGGTACGTACGTATAAAGTCTTGGATCTTTATGTTCATACTATCTAGCTTTAGTTGTTAAGAAAGCGGTGCAGCTTTCAATTGCTATGTATATGTTCAGGTGTTCTTTGTCCTTGGAGACGCAAACCCATGCAGCTCGAACCAACAGGGAACGTACTACAATGCACTGCTGAATGTGGCAAGCCAAACCAATGGCAATATATTCCTGACTCCAAATATTCCCACGCAGGTTGGTGGTCGAAAAAAGTGTAACTTACGTGTAAACGTGTAAAAGTCAATTGTGCGTAAAAAGGCTATTCATGCGATGGTGCCAGTTGCAGTTCTTGTCCAGTTTCCTGAGTTCTCAGTACCAATCCGGTGTGATAAACCAGTTCGCAAACCCAACAAACTGCACCACTCCGCTCACCGTGTACCTGCCCGTGGATTCCCATATGAGTAGTTTCACAGTGACTTTGTCTGGCGTTCAACCAACAGTTACCATCACCATGCCAAATGGTAAGAAAAGGTTGGGTATAGGACAATGCGGGTGGACACTCATTTTGATAATTTCACTTACATATGTACCTTTCACAACAGAAGATGTTGCCCCAATTACTCCGCACTACACATAAGAAGAGAACAGCAGAAAACAGTTTGAGGAAAAGGGCAGTCAGGCTACTACTGGATGTATTATTTATGCAATGAAGTTACAATGTAGTGTTCTTATTTGTTCCAGGACAGACAGCAGCCCTACCTCCGCAAAGTTTGACTTCTGGCTACCAGTTGGTGGCCACGGTACCCATTGGTGGAATGCCTGGCGTGTGGCGTGTGGTTGTTCAGACGAGTCAAGGTGGCTGCTACATGCAAGCCACTGGCCAGGGCACACTTCAGGCCTACTATGGCTTCGTTCACAATGTCCATAGCGACTCGCCTAGTCGACTTGCCATTAGTGGAGCCAGTAAGTTACATTGGGGATGGAGAATGTAATGTGTACTGTCTAGAGTAGGTATAGCCAGGCCATGTACAGGGTGTCTCACGTAGACCTCCCTAACTATCGAGCCTTATAACTTCCGTACTACAGTAGATATCAAGCTGAAATTTTGTCCCCAAAAACCCAAGAAACTACCATACTTTGTCGCAAAATTCTACCGAGATAGTCCAACAGCGAACGAAATTACAGGCTTAGAAATTTTGGACCCTGTTTTTACCATTTTCTGCACTGAGCATATGGTTTTGAGATTAGAATCTTCTGCTCAGCATGGTAAGAAGCTTATCCAACATTGTAATATGGCTGGGAGCAACAGCGGCTGAAACATTATCACAGTCCAGAACACAAGGATATCACAACTGCAGGCGATTTACCGCCCATGACAGCGTTCAAAAAGTTGACGAGGTCAATAGTGCAGTACTGATTTCAAAATGTTGAAAAACGTGGTCGCAACTTTGCAAACTCGTAATTTCATCCCTAGTTGACCTATCCGGCTCAAATATTGCCACAAAGTATGGTATATTCTTGGGTCTTTCTGGAAAAAAAATTTCAGCTTGATACCTACTGAATACGGAAGTTATAAGGCTGAGTCGTTAGGCAGGTCTACGTGAGACATCCTGTATAACCAACGGGCAGAATGAGGAGGTAAGTGTACGTACGTGGTAGCTAATGTACTGTACGTGCTTTCCTAGTTGGCGTAACTGCCCAGCCAAATAGCCTGTATTACCTCAGCAAAAATAGCGAGCGTACAATATGTGTTGAAGTTGACATGTGATTTCTTTTAGGCACCAATAACTACGTGATTGCTCACGCATCCAACATCAGTTCTGGATTCGGTGCCATCGAATACACACAGCTGTACGCGCTGGCGCCAGTGGTGAAGTTGATCGGGAGTGCGACCCTGCAGAACAGATACTCCTGCTCCTACGACTACTATTCCCAGGTGTTCCAGTGCAGCAGTTTGTCCCTGGGTGTCAGCATCGTTGGCAGCGATGACCAGGGCTATACATTCCAGCGCCAGTTCACCTCACAATGCGTGGGTGGAAGCGTTCGAACAAGTACGTAAGCCAGAAAAGGACAATTCCCAAACGTGCTGGGATTCGAACCCGGGCCACTAGGCGTAAATCTACCAACTGAGCTACACGGCGGTAAGACCGAAATCATTCAATACCTCAATGAGGCCCTTATTGCTCACAGCAAGAAGTAAAATGATGATGCGGTGGGTCAACTGGTGAAGATGATGTTTATTTTCAATTGTTTGTTTGTTAAATTGTAGCGCACGCCCACGCGCCTAGGACAACTACGTCGCAAGTTGCGACCACAACGGCGGCCACGACAACGACAGCGCTTCCACCCCTTTGCAACACTCGGCAGCTGCAGTACGACGTCGTCTTCGTGGTTGATGATTCGTCGCTGGTCAGTCTGGCCAATTTCTTCATTGTAAGGGTCCTAGAACGTCTATAAATTTTTGATAACGTGCTTCACGCATGCAAAAACAATAGCCGAGCATAATGTTTACGTGCCGTTGCTCAGATGAGGGACTTTATGGTGGCGTTCAACTCGAACGTCTCAATTTCTGCACTCACAACTCGTATCGGCTTTCTCAAATATTCAACCATCGGCCAATTTGTATTGCACCTTGGACAGGCCAACAATCCTGATGAAGCAAATGGTGCCATCGTCAGCACTCCTTACGATGGATTTGCGGCGCAAAATATGAATGAGTAATAGTGGCGCTTAGCTAACCGAGTCCTTAAAACAAAAATAGAATTTATTGTTTGCTTCTTTGCGTTTTTCTAGCGCCCTGTCGAAGATACAGCCGTCATCCACATTTCGGTCAGCTGCAACCAAGTTGGTCGTTGTGATAGGAACGAGGTAGTGGAGGCTTATTTTTTTCCAATACCAGTGTGTTAGTTTAAAACGAGAAATCGTGAGAAACACTTTTTATTTCCAGCTGGTCCGGTGTTAGTCCAGTTGAGACTGCGGCTAACCTGAAGGCAGCGCAAATTCGTATTCTGGCTCTGGGTGTCGGTGCGAACGTGAAGATGGTGCAGCTGCAAATGGTCGCTGGGAACAACTGCGTACTGCAAGCTGCTAACGGCACACAGCTGATTACCAATGCTCTGCCCTGTTAACTTAGACGAATGTGCAGGTAAACATGAAATTACAAGGTAGGTAGGTTGTGGTCGTACTTGGTAGTATCAAAAGTGTGTGCATGCATGTGCGAAATATTGATATTTAATGATTGTGATTTTTGCAAAGCAACGTGAACTGGTGCTTTTAAGTGATGATCAAACGTCCGAGACTCACTAGGACGTACACGGTACACCTTCTTTTGAAATTAATATTGACGGCTTGTTTACTGGTGATCTTTTCTAGGGTGGCGTAACTACGTGATGACGTGTTCCAACGGCGATGTCTGTAGGCGAAGTTTTGAAAGTCGTAGATACGTGGCTAGACGATTGGTACGGCGTGGTCTCTAGGCACGAACGTAGAAACTTGTACCTGCTACCTTGAAACGAAAGAATATGCGGGAAGGTGATAGCCGAAGTGACGCTTAAACGTAATGATAATGACCTTTGAAGGTTATCTTCTCTGTGATCCTGTTTGCAAAAATTTGTTTCAAGCGAAGAACAAAATGTCGTGAACATTGACAAAACACACATGTTTTATACCACGCTATGTATTGATGACCTCCCTCACACTACACCTGGGTGTTTCCTATGGACCTGTATGCCATCACTTGTGCCTTGCTGCTTCAATTGATTCAGGTCTGTCGGTGTGCATTGCATTCTTGGCTTCGTTGCTTCACAGTATGCTCAACTGATACCCATAACCCTATTCGCATATGTACATATTGTAATCGTGTGATGTGGCGTAGTTGGGTATTCTGTAGCTTTTGTGTTTTTGTTTGAAGCAGGTTTTGTGCATGCCACTGCATGACATCCTCGAGAAAGCTTCGTCCAATAAGGAGAATGTCAGTTCGCTGATTGAAGTGGCGAGATCGATGCGCGAATTGTCCAGCTTGGCCAACATCAAATTTTTCGGCTTCTCAGACAAACAGCCTCAGGTAGTACGTACGTACTGTATGCTAATAGAGAAACCGTGACTCCGGCTCTGGTAAAGTATCCAATACCCGCATATTTCTGGATCCGGCTGAGGCAAAGAAGGATCCGTCAATGGTTCAAAGGTTTATACAATTACCCAATTCTTGGTCACTACGCTGTTGCATCTCTGTCCTACTGTATAGACTTTTTTCCCGTGCTGCATACAAAGCCAACCAGTTGCTTTTTTGAAACAGCAAACGGATCCATTGGAAAATGCCAATCGATTGGTCTCGATCAGCCAGGATCAACCCGGCGTGGCGCTGCCGCTATCAAAGCTGTTGTTCGAAGGTGACATTCTGCTGACGCGAGATCAGGCGGATGAAATGGTACGACAGTTCCGGTCGGATATTTTGGAAGCGGCCGAAGGAAGGCAGCAGCACGATTTCCTCTTCACTTTCCATCGAAGAGCCAAGCTTCATCGTCGGCGGGTGAAAAGAAAGTTTCACAAGGGGCCAATGACGGAAGACTGGGAACAATTCCCCATCAAATACGTCATTGCTGAGGAATTAGGTAATACAGTGCGCCAGCCAAGTGTGAAACGGCGACGAATAGGTACAAAGGAATCACCATGCATGATGCATGTACTGTAAAGC
>JASAMW010000112.1:0-55690 GCA_030247985.1 Epsilonema sp. ZAB3_2
ACCAAGCTCCCCACCCTACCCCGGGGCTCCCCAAGCTCCCCCCCCCAACCCCGAGCTCCCAAGCTCCCCCCGGGCTACCCTGACAGCAGCTGCCCCGACCGCCCCGGGCTGCCCCGACTACCCATGCTGCCCATGTGTTATGTGTGAATGGGCGACCTATGCTACCCCTGTGCTGCCCCTGTGTTATGTGTGACAGCTACCAATATGTACACATTGGAGGCAACTGATATGTGTGTGTGTCTTGTGTAAACAAGTGAACAGTACAGTGCATACGGAGCAAACAACCATACAGTGCTTTCTCCGTGAGCTGTTGTACCCATGTTTACTCTGTGCATAGTATGTCTGAGTTGTGCGCATGCCCCGTGTTTTATCTGTTGTTTCTGCGCGCTTTTTTTTGGCGCCAAATTTTTTATGTGCTGGAATAATCAATACTTTGCACCTGGCGCCAAAATATTTTACTACTTTGCATATCTGTGCGATTTTTTTGGCGCCAAAATTTTTATGTGCTGGAATATCTGCACCTTTTCGCTCCAAAAACCCCAAGCACTGAGCTAAGTTCTGTAGTTATGACTTGTTGGTTAGACTACTTCAAATATAACAAGGGTGCATCCCTGTTCCTCTTGTATGTATTTTGTTGGACTAGAACTTGGCAATAGGTGGATAGACAACATGCCAAACCATACAAACTTATGGAAGCATGTGAAGGAAGAGAGATTCTACAGTGTGTTTTTCACTTGTTTGTACACTTAAAATTTGCAAAAATTATTTTATTATGTATAAGTTTACAGTTTACATGTACAGCTTTGCAAAAAATTGTGCTATGTACAAATCAACAGTTCACAAAATGTACAAACATTACAATTTACAACACTAAGTACAGTATGTACAAGAGACTTCACAAGTTAATAGTCATATGTAGCTACCTCCCTGTCCTTGTTGATTGTCACCAGTGATTTAAATTCTGCCACAACAATCCCAGTTAAGGCTTGGGGGGTTGGCTCCTTAAACCGAACATCTATGGCAAAGGTGCCCTGCCTTGATTTTGAATGGGGTTTCGAGGCCAAATCCACACCATAGAGGCGGAAAATTGTTGGATATTGCTCGAAGTGGACATCAAAACCTTCATCTGAAAATCCTCTGGCGAATGTGTGCAAGAGAGACCAGTAGGCTTCTTTGTACTCCCCCTTTTCATAGTCAGGTGTGATTGGCTTTTGCAGAAGAGGGAGGGAATCATGCAGAAAGTTCACGTAGTTCACATCGTGATGAGAAAAGATGAAGCAGTTGGAGGAGTAGGAATAGCCAAATGCAGCATCTTGTGGAAGAAGTCCAAAAACACAACGCCGAGGCAAGATGGATGTCCACAAGTTTGATGCCAGCCATTCTTTGGTGCCAGGTGGAATGGTGAAGGTTCTGCCGTCTAAGCGACAATAGTCATAGGTTGCCTTTCTTGAGAGTAGCTGAGTCTCAATTCGTTGCATCTCCAGTGGGTTGAGTTTTACTCGACGCAGAACTAGTATACATTCCTTGATGTTGGATGAGTACTTGATGTCATCGGATGGAGCAATCAGATTAAGTTCGTCTTTGCTGCGCTCCAGTGAAATTGATATGTGAACATTGTTGGGGATCAATTTTCCTTGGTTAGCAAACTCAATGCCCAGCTTCCCAATAAGCCATGATCCTTCTCTGTTGAATATTTGCTTCCTCACAGACATTCCAATGTTTCTGTCATAAATTTCTGAATCATCTGTGACCCAGATGATATTGTGTTTCAGATGTGCCACCTTTGCTAGTCTGGAATAGGACAGTAGTGATGTGAAGTATGTGATCCATGGGTGCATTCCAGTCTCGCATGTTCCTATTTTCACATTCTGAAGCTTCAGTGTGGCTTTTGAGAACAGAGCTGTCATGTAGCTGCACACTGGAGCCACGTCTGTATCCTCGGTCACCTTTTCACCAGTAGGTTTCTGAATTTCAGCTCGAATTAGGAAGTAGGACTCATTCAAATCAGTGTACAAGTACTCGTTTGGCAGGATTTCAAACTCTATCGCTCCACCATTGGTAAGAGGAGCTGTAGGACTGACTTCTATTACAGAATCTTCTGTCAAACATTCTTCTGTGATTGGTTGGTCAAAGAGTTGAGTCTCGCTGCTGTGACAAATTTTGACTGGTGTCGGTTTCACTCCTGTCTGTTGCACAGGCATGGTTCAAATTACAAGTTTAAACCGTTTATAGCTTCTCTTCACTCCAATCTTTTTGCTGAGTGGTGCTTTCTTCTTTTCCTCAATTTTCTTGGTTCTTGTTTCTCCTTTGATGGCACTGGTCAGAACAAATTTCTGTGTAGCTGCTGGAAAAATTTCCCGAGTTTTTCTTTCTCTGGATACATTGCCAATTCCAAAACCTGAACTCATGACTTTCATTCAAATGAATGACAACTGGCAAGGAAGCTCTCTCCTATTTATAGTAAAATTGCCTGGTGCAGAGTGAGTGCTGATTGGCTGGAGAGGTAGGGAGGAGGCGGAGCTTGCATGGTGGACCATGGATGCACGTGACTTCTTACAACTTGACAGCTTTGAGAGACCATGTGCATAAGCTTAATTTATGATGTATAGTCTTATCAAAACAAGGACATTCAAGTTTGTGCACAAAATCCAGTATGGCTCCTTTTCCTATACATATCTGGTGTGCCATTGTGTTCAGATGAATCTGGATAGAGTTCATGGCATTGGAGGTTGTGCATCATAAAATACACTAAGGAGTAGCAACTGATTTCAAAAAGTATAAATAGGGCTATTTCTTTTCTCCAAAGTGTACAAAATCACCCCTTGAATCACATATGATGGCTCAAAAACTGGTCCTTATACCAAAGGATGAATATGATCATCTGCTGAAACATGCAGCTACAGAGACTCAGAGAAAAGTAGATGCACAAACCAAACCGAAACTGCTGGATTCAGTAAGCAGAGCGAAGCCACTACCGCAAACTAATGATGCTCCTCAGCTGAAACCAGAAGTTCCCCATCCAAAACAAAGAAGGCACTCCGGATTCCAGTCACTGGCCAGGCAGTGGCAAAGTCTCTACAAATAAGGTGAGATGTCCAGCCTAATCTTATCACCCTTCTGTTATTGTGCTGCACAAAAACGCTCTGCTTTGTATATAAATCAATTTGAATTTTCAAATCAAAGCTAAAATGAGTTTCATTCCATTTAAATCTGCCACCTTTTTTGTCAAGCCAGAGCAAATTGGTGGCAATGAGGGGCTACTGCAGCTCAGATGTTATCATCCATTGCCATATGTGTTGGACAATACGAAAGAGGATATCTATCTCCGACTGTTTGGATGCTTTTCCACTGCTCAAACTAGCGAGGATGTCTTGTACATACACTCTGGTACACTGTACGCAGTATGCAGTCTCTGCGAACCACAAATTGTAGGCAGACAAGAATCGCTTCAAATTCTGGCCACATTGCCACCCAACATAGCTCACACAGAAACTCTTGGCCATCTTCGCTACTCAGCGCCCTATGTTCAAATGCGTCCGGGCATGCACCACCATGTGGAAATGGGACCTGTGAGAGTGGAATGCACCTGATTACATACTTCACATCACTCCTAGGGCACAACCGATAAAAAAAATAAGAAAGAAAAAAAAATGGAAAAAAAAAATAAACAAAAAAGAAATATAAAAAAAAACAAAAAACAAAAAAAAAACAACAACAACAACAACACATATCACAACAAAAAAACAAACTCCATCAATGAAGAAGACAATGAGCCATACACTACTGGGATCAAAGAAAATACTGCACCCATCGCATTTCAAGTTCAAATTATGAAGATGGTACTACCATGATGATACAATAAATGATCACAGAAAAATTATTGACATGTACCAGGGCTTTGGAACTCTTCCGCAAATGCTGCATTCGCCCCTTCCTCCCCCCCCATCCTCCTCACCTCCTCATCACATTGAACCCCCAACTCCCTCCCCCTCCCCCACTCCGCCAAAACCCCCCTCACAAAAAAAAACCAACTCCCCCGACACAACAAAAACCAAAATCCACACCCCCCTCCCCACCACTCACCAAAGGCCCCACCAACACCCACCTGGGTGAATCTAATCCTTGAATGAATAAGGAAAAGTTTAGCATGCATGTACTTTTTTCTGAGCAAAGTGTTATACAAAATAGTGTTTTTAATGTGAAATGGTGACATGTGTGCTGTGTTTGTACATCACAGGCTGCATATAAATTCCAACGTACTGTAAACAGTGTTGTTGTGAAATAACCCCCCCCCCCCCCGTGAAAAAAAAAATGCAACCCCCAGACTCTCGAAAAAACTAAAAAAAATAAGGCCGAAAAGAGAGAAAATTAAAAAAAAAAAAAAAAGTGTGGAAACCCCCCCAATCCACAGAATACAAAAGTGCAAAAGGGTTACAAAGATATACCCGAAAGAAGTGCAAAAAACTCACAGACACAGCACACAGCGCGTAAACAATGGCACAACGGGCGAAAAAGCACAGACTTTCCGGGAGATAAACTTCCGGCTCCTGTATACACAAGGCACGTACACAAAAGAACAACAGAAAAGCGCAGCAGTCAGTACACAAAAACAACCCACCGAACACACAAAAACACACAAAAGGGAAAAAGCAGCCCGGGAACAAAGCAGCACCGCACAACAGGGGACGCCCAGAGGGGGAGCAGCCGGAGGGCACGCCGTGACAAAGCGCCCGCACACCCCCGGAATCCCAGCGGCCCGCGCCACACAACCCAAAACAAGAACAGCGCGGGGCGCGGCGACGGGGAGGGGGCCGGCGGAGGCCCCGGCAGTCTGTATTGCCCTGTGGTGGAATGTCCCTATCGAGGAACCATTACTACTTCAATATGTTTGGAAAACAGCTTCTTGACCATAAAAAAGGTGCGTATGGTGCATTTCCAGAGAAGCGCTCTACAACGCAGTCTTCAATCAATTTACACAGAGAGTACGCTGGCTGGAACTGGAGCATTTACTCGTTTCACAATCGCGGAGATTGTGCTGGATGACTTTTGCTAAAAAGGAACCCTTCAAGATGTTTACGCTGTGCTTACATACTACATCTACAGAGGAATGGGGGCAAATTGCCCATGAGAAAAATTATTCAAGTTCTTAGTTATGGCTACATGAAGAAACAGAGGGGAACGACAGGACAGACGAACAAAATGCAGTTAAAAGGTATGAATCAATATTCAATTTCAGGAGCCACGTTTTGAATGGGGATAAAGTAAAATAACTATAGATTTTCCTTTTCAGCCGGTTTTGCCCCTGAAATGGACTAGCCGTCTCCGACGCCAAAGTACGGTACCCAATCAAGTTTTACTTTGAAATACCGCATAAATAAGTTGACATCATCCATCTCTTTGATTGTCTCACATTAGCTATCGCAGCTTGAAAGGCGCGGCGCACACTGCATGGTCTTGCACAGGCACATCTTGATCCGATCCTGCAGTTTTCTGCTGTGTACTTGAAGCAGCGGGTCCCATAGGTGTACACATTGCAGGTAGCTATGCACATACAATATGTCGAAAATATTCAGTATGAGTGAAATGTACCAAACAGCTGCAATGTCTCTTCTGAGTTAGCCACAGTCACATTTATTTTATGTACTGCCCATTTGATAGCAGTTTTGCTATTGCTTCCTCTTACGACGAGTAGGGCGTCCACTTCCTCTCCAACAGCATCTTTTGTGGGCCCAGTTGTCTAGCACTAATGCCACTACTTTTATGTAGCATTTTCCCTGGTAGCAGCCTGGTATCGGCGTTGTTCTGCCTTGAACTGGCAAAACGGCAACTGCAGCCACGATGGTTAGAGCGCACAGGAGAGAAAAAAGTGACATATTGATCTGCAAGCAATAGGAACACCAAAAACTTAGATTTTCACGGTATCAGTTTTTCAGTTTTCAGTATCAGTTTTTCACGGTATCTGTGCGGTATCAGTTGACCCTGCTTCGGACTCCCACCCAGTCCTCACTGCCCACCGGCTAGTCCCCAGTTCCAAAATTGCTGGGACGTGAAATCACGATATGCAAGGTCTAATAAAATTATTGACCATGCCGAAGATACAATAAATATTTTGTAACCTTAGCCGCCTGAACGGCAACGAAGTGACCGCGAACCTGCCGTTTTGCATGATACCCCTTTAGGTTGGAAAATTTTGGGTTGTAGGATTTTGAAAAAAAAGTCAGATCGTCCTACAACGTGTATCCTCAAACTCGAAATTGTTTTCGACGGCAAAACTTCCATAATAGGATATCCATAATTTCAATAGTAGGATCATACTTTTCATAGTAGGATCCATAATTCATAGTATCCATAATTTTCTACATAGTAGGATATCCATAATTTTCAGCTTTTCAGCAAAATCCGGCAAATTGTAGGATAAAAAAATATCCGACGCCTATTTGTAGGATCACACATGTGTGACATTTCCCACTTAGAGGGATACAGTACATACATAGTTTTGCAAGCGCTGCGGGGGTGGGTGCTATGTCGGGCCGGCAACGCCGGCATTGCGGTGGTCACGAACTCCTACAGTAGTTTATGATTCACTGTCTTCCTTTACCCTTTTGGCTCTATAGCTGACACGCCACGCAGAGTGCATTATGAGATACCACTAAACAAAAACATCAGAGGAACTTAATTTCGAAGTTCATGACCACTGTGGAGCGAGCAGTGCGGCTAGCCTGCCGGGTACGTATGTATGTACCTACACCACTGTACGTGCACGGTACATACTGTAGCTCCCACCCTGTGGAGCGTACAAAGCTGCAATGGTACCGCAGGATATGATGGGTATCGGATTGTTTAAAAATTTTAGCAAATTACAAAATGTACAAACAACGCCGGTCCTACCCCAGCCAGTCAAATTTGGCGGGGCAAAATGGAGGGTGGAAATACTGTAAAACTGACCTTGACGTTGGTGCGAGACTGGATGGACAGGACAGGACACAGGCAGAATAGAGTGAAGGATGATACTCAGAGCAAGCTTCAGGTTGAGAAGTTAAGAACACTGGCAGTGCGACCACTTTTATACATTTTGAAAACAAAAGGAAATAAAAAAAGAAATCACATCAAATAAATTCGGCGAAGCTTTCAATGCTGATGTAAGTGATTTGTGTGGATGAAAGTAAATGAACAATCTGCTTGAATATGTGTACCCCCCATACTACGTACTGTACGACGTACGTACTAATCTTTTTGATATTTATCCAATAGCATAGTTTTCCTCGATGTAATGAATTGAATTCTCATTCAGTACCATAGGTCCGTATAAATCGCATAGCATGAGCAGATGACTGTTCGCTTGTCAAACTTAATTAGTGTAAACAATATGAACGAACAGTAGGTACATAATTTTGTCTTAACCGAGCCACAAATCAAAATTCAGTGAACAACCTAATGACGGGAGAGGATGCGCCGAACAAGTGAAAGCATGTTTACTTCAAAAAAAGTACAAGCAGCCAAGCTTCCAGTAGTCATGAATTCAGTTGCCTATGTCTATTCATCAGTTCAACTATACCCTGCTGGCGGTTTTTGGCCGGTCAAAAACTGACCAGTCAAAAACCGGTCTCATGCCTTTTTGAGTGTCAAGCAGCACAACTAGCGATAAAACGTTTTTTTAACAATGACAAAATGATACTGATAGTGTAGGAACTGCGAAACTATAATAGTATACACACTCCTGGTATCACCATTTCACTCTTCCCCCTTTCTGTGTGAAAGAAATGGTATTGTAAGACTTTACGGATTTGGCAGTGTTAATGTCCACGCTGGTGTTTCTGACCCAACTTTGAGGCTCCCTTGTAGCCGCCCTATGCAAGATATTAAGATATATGGGATTCTCCTGACTCATAAAAATTGGAGATCGAAGAAAAACATAACTATCGAAAAAATATAATACATGATGATTAAAAAAACAAAAAGATGTGGTATTCTGACCATGATCACCTCTTTCCAAATGGTTATTAGGAAACAAGCCGTAATAATTTCGAGGTGCCCCAAAATTGCAAAATTTGACCTCATGCTCCGTCTACAGTATGTACAGTGCTGCCAGTTCTGCGCAAAGTCTTACAAGACCAGACCTATACATACGTACTTAACCTTTCAACTAAACTGGAAGCTTCCGTTCCTGAGATAACGGCTTAGGAACAGAAGCTTCTTTTCCAACAAAGCTTTTCGTCCAAAGTTGCTTATGCAGCTTCGGCAACATTACTTTCCCCGGAGCGAAACAGCTCCTTGCCCTTTCAAAAATAGCGGTGAGAACCCCGATACATCTTCCGCCGCATTCCTGTGCAAACTGGTCGCAAGGTGGATATCCACTCGAACACATCATGTTCAACTGTATAATGCATGTATGTTCGCAATCAATCCAGGGAACAATCTCGCACATACTCCAGCAGAGCTTTGCTCTACGCTGAAATAGACTGTTACAACCACAATGACTGTTACTGTTCTGAGAAGGTAACGCATGCCTGTTCACGTAGCGCGAGCGCGACTCGCCATTAGTCGGGAAGGAAATGTTGCCAGATGTGCCAGGGAATCGAACCCTGGATCTCTCGCGTTCCATGCTCTCTTTTTTCTCAATCCTGTCTATTTTCCCCTCTCTAATAATTGATAGTAAGTAACGACAACGCCAATTGGCTTGGAATTTCCTATGTTCGAGTACTGCTTTCTTCAACTTTGAGCCATTTCTTTCCCGTTGGCCCTCGATCTCCAAGTGAACAATGCCGATTGCTGTGAACGCGCAAGTGACCACAGGATCATTTAGTGCTCTGCCATTGATCAGTTTTTGCTTTTGATAGCGAAGAAGGTTCTCGCCAACATTGACCCACTTGTAAGTGAATTGGCTTGACATAGTACATGTGTAAGGCCGCCAATACACTGTAATTCAAAGCAAACTTTGAAGGTTTCAGCAAGAATAATATAAGCTAACAAGAATGTAACACTTCACGCTAAAAAACGATTGAACCCTGACGCATTTTGACTCGATTACAATAGTCGATTATTACAATAGTCGATGATTACAATAGTCGAACGATGATTAGAATAGTTGATGATTACAATGAATGATCATTGATTGTAATCATCGATGATTACAATCAACGAAAGTTGAAAACAATCAATCCCTCTATTCAAATCAAGGTTTTGTATATTGCGAAATCCTATAAAACAATGTACTTTCGTGCATTAGAATCAACGTTCCTTTATTACAACCAGTGGAGAAGTGCTCCTAAGGAGCACGAAGGAAGTGAGCGAGAGGCTCACTAGCCTGCAGATGCTTATGGGGTTGACGGCGCAGAAACCAGAAGGTTCCAACCACCCATCGCGCCGAAACTTGCTACCCCTCTGAGTTGACAGCCTCTCGCACAATCTGCTGCTTTCTGACTGGTGCGGGCATACTTTTGCCCATTCCCAATCATGGCAAACAAAACTCTTCAATGACCTTTGTTGCCTCTCACCTGCTTCTGTATGCCTGATCCATGCAGCGTTATGAATAAGTATGTGCATATGTATTGTACGTATGTTTATTCTTTCTCGCATGTGCATTCGCATGTAGTACGTACCCATTCAATAATGGCCTCCAATGTGACCAGCCGTTTCACACGTTTCTTGCCAAATAGAAGGCGAGAGCTCCACCAGGGTTCGATCTTCTCGATTCAAAATATCGGCTTTGGAATCAAGTTTCAGCTGAAGTTATCACTTGCTGTTGTTCAGGATAAACAGCTATAAGACATGAAATCTTTACAGGTATGTATGTTCTACTCTTGAGGAAACATCACATTTTTTTGTCTTTGAACTAATGCTCAAGGTTTTTTGTTGCACCATATTATGTACCAGCATGTACATGTTTACATACATATAATTACCTAGTTAAGATGACCAAAATGGTTTGGACCCAGCGTTTTGCATGTGATCAGGCATACAGAAGCAGGCGAGAGGCAACAAAGGTCATTGAAGAGTTTTGTTTGCCATGATTGGGAATGGGCAAAAGTATGCCCGCACCAGTCAGAAAGCAGCAGATTGTGCGAGAGGCTGTCAACTCAGAGGGGTAGCAAGTTTCGGCGCGATGGGTGGTTGGAACCTTCTGGTTTCTGCGCCGTCAACCCCATAAGCATCTGCAGGCTAGTGAGCCTCTCGCTCACTTCCTTCGTGCTCCTTAGGAGCACTTCTCCACTGGTTCCTGCCACGTCTACTTGAAATGTGAGAAGCATATAGGATACAAGCACGTCAAAATTGTTCCCAATCGATACATTTTGTTTTAACACATGCATACAAATCTTTTAAAAACTGAGCTCGAGTTGACGAGATGTGCTAACAGAACCTCAAGATACATTACATACGTAAATTAGGGGATATACCTACATGGGACATTTTTATGTTTTTGAGAGGAATTGAGCCTTATGTGAATGTGCATTACAAGTGCATTCGAATCTTTGAAAAACCGAGCTCGAGTTGACGAGATGTGCTAGTGGAACCTCGAGATACATCATACATTACATGGAACATTTTTTATGTTTTTGAGAGGAGATTGAGTATGTGAATGTGCATAACACATGCAATGTAACTTTAGAAATAAACCGAGCTCGAGTTGACAAGATGTGCTAGTGGAACTTCGAGATACATTATAAATTACACAGGACGTTTCTTTGTTTTTGAGTGGAATTGAGACTATGTGAATTTGATTAGACTATGTGAATCAGGCATGAGCATGTCGCAGTGGCAGCAATCGATAGATCTTTTGAAGACGAATCGAATGGTATCCCATATGCCTACATTTAGCTGATTCAATTTTGTTTTCTTTTATAATTATGTATGTTACATGAATAGCTAAAAGCTATGTGAATCAGGCATATTGGAAACGAGCATGTACTGTACTGGACGCGTGCAAAGTCCCTTTACGCGTAAAATTTTGGCCTTCCCGAAAGTTCTCGTATGCTTCGCGAAGAAAACGCGTAAGCTACGCGTAGTCTACGCGTTTCATTCTCGTATGCGACGCGTGGTGTTTCCGTGAAAGAATGAAGAAGGAAAGACAAAAAAGGAAAAGAAAGAAAAGGAATGACGATAGGAAGAGTGGGAGGACAGAATCATGCCTGAAATTGCTAAACTGCGGGGTAGAAAAAGGAAGGCAGGGGAAAAGCTAAGTGAGGACATTCGTCTTCGAATTTACGGCCTGGCTAGCTGGAATTACAAGGCAGCTCAAATTCAGGAACAGCTATCGTATGTCCGTTTCTTGACATTTCACTCTCATCTGCTTTCTGCGTGTAACGTTACGTACTGTATGTACAATGTACATTATTGTTTTATTGACATTGATTGATCAACATTCCATCTTATGAGCCCTATCTAAATAAACGGCCATGCATAGTTTTCTTTTGTGTTCACTTCATTCCTCATTTTCCTCCTTTTGCTTTCACTCGCAACGTCTCGAAAAAAGTCCTTGCCTTTCGCTAGGAGTCCTTGCCTCTCGTTTTATTCGCAAAGCATACGCGTTGCATACGCGTAGCAAACGCGTACTTTACGCGAACCACACTAGTGTGCTTCGGGAAGATTCCCGAAAAGGGACTTTACACGCGTCCAGTACAGTAGAAATTGTTTCCAATCGATAGATCTTGCTTAGACGAATCTAATGGTATGTCACAAGCCTACAAGTCATCAACTTTGGAAAAATAGCACTTTTTTGCGACTTTCATCTATGTGAATGCATTTTTTACTATGTGAATCAGGCATAAGCATGTCGCAGTGGCCAGCAATCGATAGATCTTTTGAGAATGAATCGAATGGTATGCTATATGTGACCTCAACAATGCAGAAGGCATTCTTTTCACCTGTCTGTCGCGTCCTTAAGTATTGCTAAAGCCAAACATAAAAACAGCCAACTTTGACAGCTCATAACTCGAGAACAAAAGCAAATTTTAAAAATCTAAAAAAGTCCCATCGAGAGTAGAGTGAGATCTATCTTTTGGTATACCTACCACTCAGATCCGAATAAAATCCACGGACGAGTATGCGTGGGAACTTTGCAACTATTTTTACCACAAAATCACAATTTTAAAGGTGTCAGAGGCCTTAAACGAAAAAAGTGCTCGGACCACTTTCCCAAGATCTTTACATTTCCCATCTTTTAAAAAAAAACCGAGCTCGATCCCACGACTCGTTGAAAAGTTACGGTGGGAACAGTTTTTCAGTACATAAGCTGTCCACACCTTTCAAAAATAGGTTTTTCGCCAGTAGCGCCCTAACCAGTGAGCCGATGGAGCTGAAATTTTGCCAGTAGATACGAACATATAGGAGACATCTTCAGGCAAAATTTCAGCTCAGTCCGCCTCTTGGCTCGGGAGTTATGAGCAGATGTGTTTTTTTATTTCCGTCACTCCTATTTACACATGACTAAGTAAGGTGGGACGCGGCGGAGCCTCGTTCGTGAGCCTCTAGAGGTTCCGCTGTCGCGTCTACCTTGATGTGAATGTGCATTACAAGTGCATTCAAATCTTAGAAAAACCGAGCTCGAGTTGACGAGATGTGCTAGTGGAACCTCGAGATACATCATACATTACATGGAACATTTTTTTATGTTTTTGAGAGGAGATTGAGTATGTGAATGTGCATAACACATGCAATGTAACTTTAAAAATAAACCGAGCTCGAGTTGATGAGATGCGCTTTAGTCTGGCCAATAGCAGTTGGCACCTGGACTCAAGGCGAGTTGCGTAGTTTGCATGTACTTCTGATAAATAGGAGTACACGAAGCGTGGACAGAAATCCGCATTTGTAAATCTATTTTACGCAATGCGCCTTGAGATCAGGTGCCAACTGCTATTGGCCAGACTATAGTGGAACTTCGAGATACATTATAAATTACACAGGACGTTTCTTTGTTTTTGAGTGGAATTGAGACTATGTGAATTTGATTAGACTATGTGAATCAGGCATGAGCATGTCGCAGTGGCAGCAATCGATAGATCTTTTGAAGACGAATCGAATGGTATCCCATATGCCTACATTTAGCTAATTCAATTTTGTTTTCTTTTATAATTATGTATGTTACATGAATAGCTAAAAGCTATGTGAATCAGGCATATTGGAAACGAGCATGTAGAAATTGTTTCCAATCGATAGATCTTGCTTAGACGAATCTAATGGTACCAGTGGAGAAGTGCTCCTAAGCAGCACGAAGGAAGTGAGCGAGAGGCTCACTAGCCTGCAGATGCTTATGGGGTTGACGGCGCAGAAACCAGAAGGTTCCAACCACCCATCGCGCCGAAACTTGCTACCCCTCTGAGTTGACAGCCTCTCGCACAATCTGCTGCTTTCTGACTGGTGCGGGCATACTTTTGCCCATTCCCAATCATGGCAAACAAAACTCTTCAATGACCTTTGTTGCCTCTCACCTGCTTCTGTATGCCTGATCCATGCAGCGTTATGAATAAGTATGTGCATATGTATTGTACGTATGTTTATTCTTTCTCGCATGTGCATTCGCATGTAGTACGTACCCATTCAATAATGGCCTCCAATGTGACCAGCCGTTTCACACGTTTCTTGCCAAATAGAAGGCGAGAGCTCCACCAGGGTTCGATCTTCTCGATTCAAAATATCGGCTTTGGAATCAAGTTTCAGCTGAAGTTATCACTTGCTGTTGTTCAGGATAAACAGCTATAAGACATGAAATCTTTACAGGTATGTATGTTCTACTCTTGAGGAAACATCACATTTTTTTGTCTTTGAACTAATGCTCAAGGTTTTTTGTTGCACCATATTATGTACCAGCATGTACATGTTTACATACATATAATTACCTAGTTAAGATGACCAAAATGGTTTGGACCCAGCGTTTTGCATGTGATCAGGCATACAGAAGCAGGCGAGAGGCAACAAAGGTCATTGAAGAGTTTTGTTTGCCATGATTGGGAATGGGCAAAAGTATGCCCGCACCAGTCAGAAAGCAGCAGATTGTGCGAGAGGCTGTCAACTCAGAGGGGTAGCAAGTTTCGGCGCGATGGGTGGTTGGAACCTTCTGGTTTCTGCGCCGTCAACCCCATAAGCATCTGCAGGCTAGTGAGCCTCTCGCTCACTTCCTTCGTGCTCCTTAGGAGCACTTCTCCACTGGTTCCTGCCACGTCTACTTGAAATGTGAGAAGCATATAGGATACAAGCACGTCAAAATTGTTCCCAATCGATACATTTTGTTTTAACACATGCATACAAATCTTTTAAAAACTGAGCTCGAGTTGATGAGATGTGCTAACAGAACCTCAAGATACATTACATACGTAAATTAGGGGATATACCTACATGGGACATTTTTATGTTTTTGAGAGGAATTGAGCCTTATGTGAATGTGCATTACAAGTGCATTCGAATCTTTGAAAAACCGAGCTCGAGTTGACGAGATGTGCTAGTGGAACCTCGAGATACATCATACATTACATGGAACATTTTTTATGTTTTTGAGAGGAGATTGAGTATGTGAATGTGCATAACACATGCAATGTAACTTTAGAAATAAACCGAGCTCGAGTTGACAAGATGTGCTAGTGGAACTTCGAGATACATTATAAATTACACAGGACGTTTCTTTGTTTTTGAGTGGAATTGAGACTATGTGAATTTGATTAGACTATGTGAATCAGGCATGAGCATGTCGCAGTGGCAGCAATCGATAGATCTTTTGAAGACGAATCGAATGGTATCCCATATGCCTACATTTAGCTGATTCAATTTTGTTTTCTTTTATAATTATGTATGTTACATGAATAGCTAAAAGCTATGTGAATCAGGCATATTGGAAACGAGCATGTACTGTACTGGACGCGTGCAAAGTCCCTTTACGCGTAAAATTTTGGCCTTCCCGAAAGTTCTCGTATGCTTCGCGAAGAAAACGCGTAAGCTACGCGTAGTCTACGCGTTTCATTCTCGTATGCGACGCGTGGTGTTTCCGTGAAAGAATGAAGAAGGAAAGACAAAAAAGGAAAAGAAAGAAAAGGAATGACGATAGGAAGAGTGGGAGGACAGAATCATGCCTGAAATTGCTAAACTGCGGGGTAGAAAAAGGAAGGCAGGGGAAAAGCTAAGTGAGGACATTCGTCTTCGAATTTACGGCCTGGCTAGCTGGAATTACAAGGCAGCTCAAATTCAGGAACAGCTATCGTATGTCCGTTTCTTGACATTTCACTCTCATCTGCTTTCTGCGTGTAACGTTACGTACTGTATGTACAATGTACATTATTGTTTTATTGACATTGATTGATCAACATTCCATCTTATGAGCCCTATCTAAATAAACGGCCATGCATAGTTTTCTTTTGTGTTCACTTCATTCCTCATTTTCCTCCTTTTGCTTTCACTCGCAACGTCTCGAAAAAAGTCCTTGCCTTTCGCTAGGAGTCCTTGCCTCTCGTTTTATTCGCAAAGCATACGCGTTGCATACGCGTAGCAAACGCGTACTTTACGCGAACCACACTAGTGTGCTTCGGGAAGATTCCCGAAAAGGGACTTTACACGCGTCCAGTACAGTAGAAATTGTTTCCAATCGATAGATCTTGCTTAGACGAATCTAATGGTATGTCACAAGCCTACAAGTCATCAACTTTGGAAAAATAGCACTTTTTTGCGACTTTCATCTATGTGAATGCATTTTTTACTATGTGAATCAGGCATAAGCATGTCGCAGTGGCCAGCAATCGATAGATCTTTTGAGAATGAATCGAATGGTATGCTATATGTGACCTCAACAATGCAGAAGGCATTCTTTTCACCTGTCTGTCGCGTCCTTAAGTATTGCTAAAGCCAAACATAAAAACAGCCAACTTTGACAGCTCATAACTCGAGAACAAAAGCAAATTTTAAAAATCTAAAAAAGTCCCATCGAGAGTAGAGTGAGATCTATCTTTTGGTATACCTACCACTCAGATCCGAATAAAATCCACGGACGAGTATGCGTGGGAACTTTGCAACTATTTTTACCACAAAATCACAATTTTAAAGGTGTCAGAGGCCTTAAACGAAAAAAGTGCTCGGACCACTTTCCCAAGATCTTTACATTTCCCATCTTTTAAAAAAAAACCGAGCTCGATCCCACGACTCGTTGAAAAGTTACGGTGGGAACAGTTTTTCAGTACATAAGCTGTCCACACCTTTCAAAAATAGGTTTTTCGCCAGTAGCGCCCTAACCAGTGAGCCGATGGAGCTGAAATTTTGCCAGTAGATACGAACATATAGGAGACATCTTCAGGCAAAATTTCAGCTCAGTCCGCCTCTTGGCTCGGGAGTTATGAGCAGATGTGTTTTTTTATTTCCGTCACTCCTATTTACACATGACTAAGTAAGGTGGGACGCGGCGGAGCCTCGTTCGTGAGCCTCTAGAGGTTCCGCTGTCGCGTCTACCTTGATGTGAATGTGCATTACAAGTGCATTCAAATCTTAGAAAAACCGAGCTCGAGTTGACGAGATGTGCTAGTGGAACCTCGAGATACATCATACATTACATGGAACATTTTTTTATGTTTTTGAGAGGAGATTGAGTATGTGAATGTGCATAACACATGCAATGTAACTTTAAAAATAAACCGAGCTCGAGTTGATGAGATGCGCTTTAGTCTGGCCAATAGCAGTTGGCACCTGGACTCAAGGCGAGTTGCGTAGTTTGCATGTACTTCTGATAAATAGGAGTACACGAAGCGTGGACAGAAATCCGCATTTGTAAATCTATTTTACGCAATGCGCCTTGAGATCAGGTGCCAACTGCTATTGGCCAGACTATAGTGGAACTTCGAGATACATTATAAATTACACAGGACGTTTCTTTGTTTTTGAGTGGAATTGAGACTATGTGAATTTGATTAGACTATGTGAATCAGGCATGAGCATGTCGCAGTGGCAGCAATCGATAGATCTTTTGAAGACGAATCGAATGGTATCCCATATGCCTACATTTAGCTAATTCAATTTTGTTTTCTTTTATAATTATGTATGTTACATGAATAGCTAAAAGCTATGTGAATCAGGCATATTGGAAACGAGCATGTAGAAATTGTTTCCAATCGATAGATCTTGCTTAGACGAATCTAATGGTATGTCACAAGCCTACAAGTCATCAACTTTGGAAAAATAGCACTTTTTTGCGACTTTCATCTATGTGAATGCATTTTTTACTATGTGAATCAGGCATAAGCATGTCGCAGTGGCCAGCAATCGATAGATCTTTTGAGAATGAATCGAATGGTATGCTATATGTGACCTCAACAATGCAGAAGGCATTCTTTTCACCTGTCTGTCGCGTCCTTAAGTATTGCTAAAGCCAAACATAAAAACAGCCAACTTTGACAGCTCATAACTCGAGAACAAAAGCAAATTTTAAAAATCTAAAAAAGTGCCATCGAGAGTAGAGTGAGATCTATCTTTTGGTATACCTACCACTCAGATCCGAATAAAATCCACGGAGGAGTATGCGTGGGAACTTTGCAACTATTTTTACCACAAAATCGTAATTTTAAGGGTGTCAGAGGCCTTAAACGCAAAAAGTGCTCGGACCACTTTGCCAAGATCTTTGCATTTCCCATCTTTTAAAAAAAAACCGAGCTCGATCCCTCGACTCGTTGAAAAGTTATGGAGGTCACAAGTTTTCAGTACATAAAAGCGTGACATCATTCAAAAATAGGTTTTTCGCCGTAGCGCCCTAACCAGTGGGCCTATCGAGCTGAAATTTTGCCTGCCGATACATACCCATAGGGGGAATCTTCATGCAAAATTTCAGCTCAATCCGCCTGTTGGCTCCGGAGTTATGGGCAAATGTGTGTTTCCATTTCCGTCACTCCTATTTACACATGACTAAGTAAGGTGGGACGCGGCGGAGCTTCGTTCGTGAGCCTCTCGAGGTTCCGCTATCGCGTCTACCTTGATGTCACAAGCCTACAAGTCATCAACTTTGGAAAAATAGCACTTTTTTGCGACTTTCATCTATGTGAATGCATTTTTTACTATGTGAATCAGGCATAAGCATGTCGCAGTGGCCAGCAATCGATAGATCTTTTGAGAATGAATCGAATGGTATGCTATATGTGACCTCAACAATGCAGAAGGCATTCTTTTCACCTGTCTGTCGCGTCCTTAAGTATTGCTAAAGCCAAACATAAAAACAGCCAACTTTGACAGCTCATAACTCGAGAACAAAAGCAAATTTTAAAAATCTAAAAAAGTGCCATCGAGAGTAGAGTGAGATCTATCTTTTGGTATACCTACCACTCAGATCCGAATAAAATCCACGGAGGAGTATGCGTGGGAACTTTGCAACTATTTTTACCACAAAATCGTAATTTTAAGGGTGTCAGAGGCCTTAAACGCAAAAAGTGCTCGGACCACTTTGCCAAGATCTTTGCATTTCCCATCTTTTAAAAAAAAACCGAGCTCGATCCCTCGACTCGTTGAAAAGTTATGGAGGTCACAAGTTTTCAGTACATAAAAGCGTGACATCATTCAAAAATAGGTTTTTCGCCGTAGCGCCCTAACCAGTGGGCCTATCGAGCTGAAATTTTGCCTGCCGATACATACCCAAAGGGGGAATCTTCATGCAAAATTTCAGCTCAATCCGCCTGTTGGCTCCGGAGTTATGGGCAAATGTGTGTTTCCATTTCCGTCACTCCTACTGTACAAGAAAGTAGTAAGTCCCTCATTCTGGATGTGAAGCCACTTCGCGTCGGCGCAAGTAGGCGCACGTTAAGGCGCACATAGAAGTCGCGTCTGCTTTGCTTCCCTTTGACCTCAGATCTCGCCAGACGCAGCAGCCGCAAAAGTTTGGCTACCTTCCAATCAACAGAAACGCGGGAAGAGAAGGAAAGGGCAGGATTATCGTCTGCTATACTTGCGTGCGCACACTACTAATTGTTTTCCTGCGGAGGGAAGGGAGGCAAGTCTTTGGAGGCTACTGCTGGTCACTTCTTGCTACTTGACACGCCGCGCGACGCCGCTGCAAATTTGACGCGGCTTGGCTTCCGACTTGACGCGGCGCGAAGCCGGCGTGATGCGAAGTGAAAGAAAAGTCACTTCGCCACTCGCGCCAACTGCCAGAATGAGGGACTTACTTCTCTCTTGTACCGTATTTACACATGACTAAGTAAGGTGGGACGCGGCGGAGCTTCGTTCGTGAGCCTCTCGAGGTTCCGCTATCGCGTCTACCTTGATAGCTTTTAGTGCAAAAGAATACACTTTCATGCATTAGAATAGCACTTCCATGATATAAATAAAGCATGCATTGTAATGCACTTTCGATGATTACAATAGTCGAGGATATTACAATCATCGAAAGTTGATTAGAATAGATGGATTGATTGTAATGTGGTGTGTCGGACGATTGAGTGATACCACGTACATACATGTGATGTATACTACCAGTGCAGTATCTATGCGGAAATTGCGTGTATGCTGCTTCCGGTAGCATTTCCGTTCTCGCTCTATAAAAGAGCGTGCACCAGTCAAGTAAATCATTCAATGCTCTTTCGTTCTTCGCCACCACTCGACCATCACCTCTCCTCTCCTCCACCCAACACAACATAATGCACTTTCGATGATTATCATCGATTATTGTAATTATCGAAAGTGCATTGTAATCATCGACTATTCTAATCAACTTTCGATGATTGTAATCATCGATTATTGTAATCATCGACTATTGTAATCGAGTCAAAATGCGTCAGGGTTCAATCGGTTTTTAGCGTGAAGTGTTTCATTCTTGTTAGCTTATATAATTCTTGGTTTCAGTATGGGTTAGTCAGTGTAATACTCTTACAGTACTTATGCACACTATTCCTTACTTTGCTCAACAATGCCAATGGAACTGATCAAGAAAAAACTTCCAAGCAATGCAGCGGGGATGTGCATGATGCTGAGAAGAAAAGGCTACAATTTATGTGGAAAGAGAAAGAGAGAGAAATACCTAGGTTGTATGTTGGGATTGTCAGCAATTTAGCAAGTGGAGTGTACAGTTGTATTGCGAAGGTCCAAGTACCGGTAGGCCAATACGCCAAGCAGTAATGAACTTAAAAATGGAATAATAGTTATTTCCTGTCAGTGAAAGCATTCAACTAAGGTCAACTGTGTGATGTATTTGGCTATTGTTGACTGGGTAATATAATCAACTCATTCCAGTATTCTTTTGTGTGCAGCTACAGTAACCTAAACAGTTTAGTATACGTACTTTGTGGTGAACTAATTGAGTTACGTAACATCCAGCTGTGAATGGAACTTTCAGAACATCCATGGTAAAAGGTAAAGACGCAATGCAGCAAGCATCATCATTGCAAAATTGCTCACTTCACTTGCGTGACTGGTGTTCGCGATCAGTCACCAGACACTTACATGCATGCGTATGCTTATGCTACAACCAGCTAGAGCCGACACGTACAATGGTCCTCGCACTACGATGAACGCACACCGTTGTGATGCTCTGAAGGATGAAAATTCAGAGAATTCACCTCAAAAGGCTACCGTTCAAAATACCAGCATTGAGCATATTATAGGTACCTTTACCTACCTACGTTATGTTGTATAATGTTGTTTTTGGACTTGATTTGGTCATGGCTTTCAATGTGCCATTTCATTTTGGTCAAGCTACACTCCGAATGGCGTTTATTCATGTCGATTCGAACAACAAAAAACAACATGGTCAACGATGAATGATCAGTTATTCATCAACAACAAAATCAAAGCCAGCTTTCGGACATTTGATCGACAATTCTTGACCTCTTTCACCGATCCACAACGTAGCCACAGCTTTTCTGCCCTATAACAACACAAAACGAATGTACAGACAGACTACAGATCAATCAGGACAGCCGTGAATGAGGAAAATCACTAACATGGGCACCGGTCAGTTTTTTAAACTACTATACAACGCACATACAGTAGCATTAGCAAGGGTTCTATGGTCACGCGAGCGCATCGATTTCTCGGCTCGCTTTCGTTTTTACGTGGTGATTCTGCTTGCTCTGTATACGATTTGGGTTGGGTGAGACAAAAAGGGTAGTATTTTATCAATCGATTCATTTAACTCTCCTCTTTCAAAAGCGATTTGGCGTGCGTCATTTTGCTGAAACAGCAAGCGCAGGAGCTTAGGTGTACGGGTTCACCCCATGGCCCAATCCTACCTAACCGTACCATATAAAATTACCTCAACCACAGGGCATCCGCCGTGGTAGGCACCATCATGTCTTTGACCATCGGTGTGCATGTTGAACCACATGAGCGCATCACCAGGTGAAGGCAAGACAGACAGATTGAGACGGGGAAAAACGGTGGCTCCTCCCTCTGCTGGCAATCTCAAGTATAGCATGAATGTGGCAATTCGGTTGCCGAATGGTTCATCACCAGTCAGGTACAGGTAATCGTAGTGAGGTCCGTAGTGACCGCCGCTTTCATACGAGATAACCTTAAAGGTAGGGCGTAATAGTAGTGATCCAGCAGAAATTCTTCGAAAGGTTTTTGCACCTTGCACAACTTGCTTGTCAGGCTTATTTCTGGTGAAATATGGATTTTGGACGTACATAGACGACCGGTAATCAATAATTAAAACGCAATGTCTGGAAGGATTCAGTATTGCTGTACGTACAGTGCCGTTGACACCGTTACTCAGTCCTGAGTTGGTATTTACCAGTGCATAGCCCCCCAATGCATTTCCTACATACCCCCTATGCATAGGCCCATATTGGTAAAACATATGCCCTATGCAATATGCATAGCTCCCCTATGCATAGCCCCATGTACTGTAGGGTACCTGAACTTAGGATACCTGCAACAGGAAAATTTTATTCATTCAAAAAGTGAAAATTTGAGGTCAAATCTTGGTCAACTTTGAGGCCTTCTTATATCTCAGGACTTGTAAAAATTTTGAAAAAAATATGTAAAACCAGTTGGGCTACCAACTCACGTCATCAGCAGAAAAACTGAAACCTACCCCCTGCCCCTGACAACGCAATTTCTCAATCGAACCTGACATTGGCGTTATAATTACGGTACCTCCCAAGCTTCATCCAGCTGTTCGCTGTCAACACCAGTGAGGCTCGCCATGCGCCGTGTCAGTTTTAGGACAAGGGGTGTCAGCTCAATACTTGCTCCATCAGCAAGGCGAATGTCTAATAGACCACCAACAACTTTGGATGGCTCCATATACTCCCAAGCTTCTGTCAGTAGTCCTTCAGTTTCTATCCTGGTCGCGAAGCCGTGAAAAAGCACCACCAGCGGATTTCGACTCAGAATCTCCAACTTGCAGCCAGTACAAAAAGCCGTATTTACCGGTGAGTTTGTATAGCCCGGGGGATACAAAAATTGTTGCGTCTGAGAGTATGACAATGGATACGGTAATTTAGGGTAATTTGGGTATATACTGTATAGTATATTAAGAGTTGAACTCTAACTCTAACTCAAATCAATTAAAGTTGGGAAAATTTCCCAACTTTTAATCCAACTTTAATCAAATAATTAGAGTTGTGAGGTGGCCAACTTTAACTCTAAACTTTAATTTCGAAATTCATCAACTCTAATAGAAAGTTAGGCAAAAATCAGAGTTTATTTTAGCCAAAATCTGGGTAAATTGTCGGCATAATTGTCATTTTCTGGCTTATTTTTAGCTATATTTGGTATTACACAGAGGAATTTTGCCAATTTACCATGAATTATCACAAATACGCTATTGCACGTGTATATTTAAGGCGTTACCATTTTCAAAGTACAGTATGTGGACCAAATAGCTGAAATTTTGTACACATCTAAGCTGAAGCCTTGGCTAACTAACTACGTACAAAACACCGCATGAAAATCTAATGTGTGGTTCCAGAGTTACATGCACGGAAAAGTGTTCGATTATGCACGGGGGGGATAAACGTACGTATACATGGGACAAAATTTTTGTTTGTGCGAGGTGTGTAGGTAGAGGAAGCATGTTTTTGAGGTCAAAAAAGTACATGTTTTTGGGCGTAATTGTGGTTAAAACAGGGATATTCTAGTATAAGACATGATCAGCTAGGCTTAGGCATAGACAGTTTGTAATGTAACTGTATGTACAGTAT
The DNA here is from genome assembly GCA_030247985.1 of Epsilonema sp. ZAB3_2. Taxonomy (NCBI): domain Eukaryota; kingdom Metazoa; phylum Nematoda; class Chromadorea; order Desmodorida; family Epsilonematidae; genus Epsilonema; species Epsilonema sp. ZAB3_2. The sequence goes on from JASAMW010000112.1 coordinate 23,091, forward strand.
GTAATGTAATGAAGTACTGTACGTGTGATATGTACAGTACGTAACGTACATATTGGACCACATCCTGCACCGCTTAAATACGGTAAGTGTATGCAGTGGGATTATTGGAGCACTGTTTCCAGAGAGTGCAAGTCGAGTAGTGCAGTACAGAGAGGAATCTCGATATAATTATCATGTTGTATTTTGAGTTTTTTGAGCGAGAGGAACACAGTTGTTCATTCGACTGTGACCAATACTTGTCGTAGAAGCCATCATCATATTTTGACCAGTATTCTTCATCATCATCCTCCTCTTCTTCTTCTTCTTCTCCGTCATAGATCATATCATCGTCATCCTCATCATAATCATCATCGTCATCGCTATCTTCCATCTGCTGCTGGCCGCCATCGCTAACAAATGAAGTTGCTGGAGCGAAAACTTGGCGTCCTGCTTTCAAACTAAGCAGCACGAAGATGCAGAACAATTTTACAGTTTTAGCGGCCATTAGAAGAAGCTAAATGTATGTATACTGTAGTCGCTCATTCATGCAATTGATGGAAAATTTGCAGCAAAAACATATAATTCTTGCTTAGGGGAAGAATGGAGGACGACGTAGTATAAACGAAACAGAGCATCCCTGGCAGAGATTCGCCCCAATCAATACCGTGGGCTATGCATGCATAGGGGGGGGGGGGGGGGGGGGGGGGGCTAAAAATGCCAAAAAGTCATGGAAAATAGTTACGGTTTTGTGATCCATAGCCAGTACTGTAAACCCTCGTTTGTAGCCCCCCGTCGAATATAGCCCCCCTCGTATATAGCCCCCCCCCCTAATCGGCTACTAACATCTTTGCCCTCGTAAGTATATAGCCCCCTATTGAGAAACGCGAAAAGCAACCCGGAAAACGTGTGTTTTTGCTCTAAAAACAGCGTTTTGAGGGTGTCTTCATGCAGGATATCATTTGTACATCATTTGGAACAGTTCTGAAAATTTTACCTGTGTCGCCTCTTCGACAGAAAATTTTTGATGACTAAAATTTCACAATTTTTCGGGCTACAAGCTGCAGTTTTGATTAGAGGAGCTTGGAGACATGCAAAATAACCGCCAGAAATGAGTTCAGGAGATCAAAAAACCTTACTTTGGGTGCAAATGTAAAATGCCCTCGTATATTTCACCCCCCCCCCTCGTGTATAGCCCCCTCGTATATAGCCCCCCTAATCGGCGACTAACGTTTTGATAGCCCCAGGGGGCTATAAAAGAGGGTTTACAGTATCAATTTAAGGTTAGGGTTTCCCCAATTATTTGCTTTGTGAACCCCATATTATTTGGTTCCAAAACCCAAATAATTGGGTTGAGTTTCCCAATTTGGGGCAAATCTGCGCCAGGGATGGCTTCTTTAGTTCGTCCATTCTTCCCCTAAGCAAGAATTGTATTATTATTGTTTGCAGTCATGCCTGTATTTGCATGCTGAAAATGAGTCACCCACCGGTGACCGGTCGTGACGTGACGCAAGATTACGTCACTTAATGATACTGTTTGTTTACTGCAAACTGCAAGCAAACAGGAAGTTCGGTTTGCTTTGAGTTGACAAAAAATTCAAAAAATTAACGAGCCAAAGAGCGAAGGCTAAATAAAGGGCGGAGTGTAGTATTATTGTGTAGCGTAGCCAGCCACCCTCGTCCATGCAGCGACTAACAAAATGTAAGTTCTGCGCTAAACAAACAACCTGCCTGTCGTTTTTGAAGTCAGTGGAGAGATGACTACATACTGTAGCCTATGTTAGCTTCTTTTGTTAGCTACTCGGTAAAAATATAACACACTATTCGTTCGTACCAACTAACCAAATAACGGTACCCATAAATAAGAAATAACAGGCGCGATTGAAATTTACGGTAGTCTGAATATAATGCAGGTAACTGTACTTTTATGATCGTATTTTTGTCTGTCGTACTTTCCTTTTCATTTGCAAACTAAAGTGTGACCAGAAATTCTGTGACCCATTGAAATTTTTTCTCGGCCAATATGAGACGTACATAGAGCACAGCGGTCAAAACTTCCACGGCTAATTTTTGCTCGCATTTCCAATAAAAGAACCGCTTCCCTCTACGCCTCCTCTGTGTCGAGATATGTACCCCGCAAGCCAACCTCAAAGCTCATCGACTTTTTTTCGGATGCTGCATGCAGCCAGAATAGAGTACATAGTGTACAAGCTATGCAGGAACGTTCAAGACAAAATCAAAGCCCATTTTCGGACGTTTGATGGACAGCTCCTGTCTTTCCTCATAAATCCACAGCGTAGCGATAGTCTTGTACCCCTGCGACAAAATCCCGTCACCTATGTACTGTAAAGTTTGGTGTATTACCCGATCGGGTTATACAAACAAAGTCGACCAATTTCCTCGGGGTATATTCAATATCGGGTAATGCAAAATATCGGGGTATATACATTAGTGGTCGGCACAAACTATATACAAAAACAAAACCGGGCGATTTTGTATGCCAAAAAAGCATATTGTATACAATACAATACAAAACAAAATCATTTCCCATCTGAGATACAAACAAAATACAATACAATACAATATTGGCAGTGGAACATATTGTATGAATTTTGTATGTTGCAGAGGCTATTTTGACCTCTCACACAGGTATCTGCAACGTTTTTCAATCTCAAAAGTGAGCTTTGCATCAAAAATGGGCTTGAAAACGACTTTCCACCAGTGGTCAGTAATTGCAACCACTACATCCGGAGGAAAAATTCAGATTTTTGCTAATATTTTTGGACAAAATATTGCTCATTTGCACCGTGTAAACATACAATACAATATACAATAACAAAACAAAACGGGCCCCATGTTGCAGATACAATACAATAACAATACAATATGTAGGGATACAAATACAATACAATACAAAATAATTTTTGCATACAATGCCGACCACTAATATACATACCATACTTGCTTATTTTAGCGTAAAATAGCTTTTTGAAGCATTTGGCGCTAGGTGAATATCGGGTTATACAAAATACCAAAATTCAAAGTCGACCAATTTGCTCGGGTTATATTCGATATCGGGTTATATTCGATATCGGGTTATACACCAAACTTTACAGTAGTTTCAGGGCTGGTAACGGCCGAAAAATGGCCCAACACCAAAAAAATGGCCAAAAACCGAACGAAGCTCATGGAAGCGAAGGTTGTTGCTGCTCACCAGGATGAGACGAAGCAGCGCTACGCACTGATAAAGCGACAGGTGGCGGTGGCACCAGCCAGATGCCGTTGACACGAAGACGAGCGAGAGACCAGCGTGCATGCTGGTAAAACGAGAGTTTCCGCCTTGGGATCCAATGCCATGGCTGACCGGCTGAGCAACTCCTGGGGTCCTGCGTGACAGCTACCCGTGGAGACGACTGGTGGTGAAGCTGTTGGTTGTGCTGAGGTTGCCAGTTGTGGTCATCCTGCTGCTCACCATCTTGCTCTTCTGCTGACCACTGCTGCACCACATCTGCCTCCTGAGAAGTGCTGAGGATGAGGACCATACCATTCATTGGTGCCGCTGCACCTGCTGGCCCATTGCCAGCATCCAGGCCCGCTGCAGGTAGGCCATTGAACAGACATCTTGTCAGCTCGATTCCCTTCCGACTGGTTGCCAAAGCGCCAATATGCTGCAAAGGCAGGGGTGCCGGATCGCTAACCGGGGTTGCCAGTGCGCAGAAAGAATTATGCCGCAACTGAGGCAAGGCGGCCGGGTTCAGGAACGCCGACGTCTGGCTCATGCGTCGTTTCCGACCTAGCTACGTAGTATGGCCGATTTTGGTGCCGCAGCTGATTTCCCAAGCGAAAACTACCATGTTCGCCAACTCCATGATACCAAGAATAATATAAGCTAACAAGAATGAAACACTTCACGCAAAAACACGGTCCAACCCTGCCGCATTTTGACTCAATTACAATAGTCGATGATTACAATAATCGATGATTACAATCATCGAACGATGATTAGAATAGTCGATGATTACAATGCACGATCGTTGATTGTAATCATCGATGATTACAATCAACGAAAGTGCATTACAATCAATCCCTCTATTCTAATCAACTTTCGATGATTGTAATCATCGATGATTACAATCAACGAAAGTGCATTACAATGCATGCTTTATTTATATCATGGAACTGCTATTCTAATGCATGAAAGTGTATTCTTTTGCACTAAAAGCTATTGTAATAAAGGAACGTTGATTCTAATGCACGAAAGTACATTGTTTTATAGGATTTCGCAACAGACAAAACCTTGGTTGGAATAGAGGGATTGATTGTAATGCACTTTCGTTGATTGTAATCATCGATGATTACAATCAACGATCGTTCATTGTAATCATCGACTATTCTAATCAATGTTCGATGATTGTAATCATCGACTATTGTAATCGTCGACTATTGTAATCGAGTCAAAATGCGGCAGGGTTGGACCGTGTTTTTGCGTGAAGTGTTTCATTCTTGTTGGCTTATATTATTCTTGATGATACAGTATCCCAGTAGGCTGAGGCCTGGTACTTATGTTGGAATTTGCTAGGAAGTGTTCCCGACCCTGAACTCTCTTTTTTTGCCACCTTTCATTCGACTTCAGTGTATAAGAATGATCATGGTCCTTTCATCATGGTCTATAAGAGCAGAACATCGAATCATCATCTTTTTGTTTTGTGAGTACGCATGAATAGAGGTGAAAAGAAAAGTTGACGCGAAGGAATTCCACGAGACAGAGTGTGAAAGTCGCATAAAAAGTTGTTGGAACAGTGACAACGCGTTTTCTGACACTGCGCGTCATGGAAGCAGTAGGAGCCACTTTACATTTGCATTCCCCTTTTTGCCTCAGCTCACAGTCCTTCATTATCACGCACGCACACACTGAACTCAAAGATACATTACATACTGTACTTGACATAAGAACTCCCATTTTACTCTCTCTCATTACCTTCATAAATGCCAGCTTTTCATACTCATCAAAACAGACACCTAAACTTCCAACTTCAAACAAACCAATTCGTATCAAAGTTCCTACAAATGCAGCCATAAAATAAAACGTCTATCAGGCAGCCTATTCACTGTTCATGATCAGCCTGTGCTCTTGGCGTGTCCATAAACTTGCTCTTAAAGTCCATCGTGAGCCGAATGCTGGGCAGCTGCTGCTGTCTTCTTTGTCGTTCTGCCTCTTCCATCTCTGCTTGCATCTGTGCCGCGTGCTGCGCAGCGCTAGGCCTCTGCTGGCTTTGCTGTGCCTTTAAGGCAGTTTCCAGCCTCAGCTTTTGCTGCGGAAAGCATTGCAGCACCGCTTTAAACTGGTTCGGATAGGCGGGTGCCAACGTTCTCAAACGAGCCAGAGCCCAATCGTGTAGGAAGGTGGCAGATGATGAAAAATTGTTGGCAGATGCAGTAGTAGATGATGCACTGTCTGTTTCGGTGACATGAGGCGAAGGCTGTAGGAACGAGATGAGAATCTGGGCCACCAGACTAAGCAGAGGAAGCCCTACAAAACAATCAACAAAAGTCAATGATACAGTACTGTAAGCATGCAGGTAGAACACCTTGTACTTAGGCAGGGTATAGTGGGGCAAAGTCGAGCAGTGGTGCGCTTCACACATGAATTTCAAATTCGCTCCGAATTCGGAACGCTGACCATGCTTCAACATGTAAAATCTCCGAGTTCGCACCGGACTCGCTCCGTTTTTCCAAACGTGCGTGTGAACAGCCGAGTTTGTATATCGGAGACGTGTGAGAAACCGAGTTTTAGGTCCGAATTCGGAGGCTCCTCGGCGCAAACTCGGAGCGCCTTAGTGAACAAAAATTGAAAAAAATTGCCACGCACCCTACTCAACCTATCATGAAACGTTACGTTCGTATTTCCTACTCGGTGGCAAGAGAGTCAGTGCAGCATGCCGGGCGGATCTTTTCTTTTCGCATGGTCCGCGTCTTACCCCAGGCTACCCTACCCTACTCTACAGTGCAGTACGTACCGTATTTACCGGTGCATAACCCCCCAATGCATAACCCCCCCCAATGCATACCCCCATATTGGCAAAACATAAAAAATGCCCAATGCATAACCCCCCCCCCCCCCCCCATGCATACCCCCATATGTACAGTACAGTACGTGAACCTACCTATGTAAGCTGGTCATAGTACCCATAGCCACTCCCACACCAAGCTAAGATGCCTATAAGCCTGCTTGGGGGTGTATTGTACGAATAACCCTGTTTTGACCTCAATTATGCCCTAAAACACGTGCTTTTGACCTAAAAAATATGCTTCTGCGCACCTCTCAAAAACATAAAAAATGCCCCATGCATAACCCCCCAATGCATAACCCCCCCTATGCATACCCCCATATGGGACCTCTCAATTTTTGCATACCCCCATGGGGCTATGCACCGGTAAATACGGTATGTACTTTTTTGCTCCGTGGCAGAGTGGAGCAGTGTCTCCAGGGTGTGTTCCGCCTGGGTCACCAGCTGCATCTCTTCCTGCGCCAACTCCGGCGCTTTGCCGTCCGCCGGGAAGATGGTGTCCGCGCGCAGCTTGTCCATCACGAGAGGTGCCAGCGCCTGAACGAACGGAACGGACACGGCCGGATCCGGATGGCCGAACACCGGATGCAGGGCGCACAGGCATCGCTCTTGCACCTTCAAAAAATAGATGTGACAGACATCGGCACGGTATTCGGGGTGGGGTATGCAATTTTGGGGAACTCCATAGTAAAAGGCTGTGAGCTTAGGGGTATGTACGTATGTTGCAGTTTTTCAATACGTATAATGGGAGTGGGGTTATGTGAGGGGGTGAGTGGGGGTGTGCGGAACAAACCCCCACCTGACCCCAGGCCGACGTTTGATGTGATGTACTGACACGTGTATGGACCAGTTGCGTTGTCGCGATTGGGTTGGTCGATAATAGCGACAGCGATTATTTAGTGAAAGTTTGGATCGGTGCCTGCGGGGTCGTCGACGTCATTTGTTTCTCTGAATTTTTCTTTTCTTTTCACTCACTCCTTCTCCGCTTACGTTTGGGAGCCGATTTTGCCTCTGTGACGCAGGGCTTTAAACCAGCATAAATAAAAGGGATTTCCTCACACTCAAACCATACCATACTATAACTAACCTGCGGTGGATCATGAAGCAAGGTGTCTCGGAACAGCTGAATGCACTTGGTCTGGAGGTCGGGAGCCGCCGTGACACACGCAGGAGCCGACGCCAGAAACACGCCCACGCCCAACAAAATCACCGTCTTGTCCAGGCTCACACCCGCTAAAACATACACAGTTCGTACACCAACTTCTGCTTGCATACAAATCATAAATAAATTGGTACATACACGTAAAGTCCAGTACCCAGCAAGGTTTTCTCTCATAAAGAGAGCTCTGTACGAGTGGAACTCTGGTAGAATTCATGCATTACCTTGTAGGGTACTGTATGCTATACTGAAGCCATGCGTAGCAAATATTTTCGTGCGACACAACACCATCTAGCCCCCCCCCCCCCCCCCCCCCCCCCCCCCGTACGCACCGCACAGCGGTGGGGAGTAGGTAGCCGAGAAAAACCTGAGGCGCAAAATGCCAAATTCACCCCTTTGCCTGCCACCTTCCGGCACCCCTTCATGCCGTATTTACCCATGCATAGCCCCCCCCCCCCCCCCCCTATGCATAGCCCCCCCCTATGCATAGCCCCATATTGGCAAAACATAAAAAATGCCCGCTGCATAGCCCCCCCCCCCCCCCTATGCATAGCCCCAGATGTACTGTACAGTACCTGAACCTACCTACATAAGCTGGTCATAAGCTACCCATAGCCACTTCCACACCAAGCTAAGATGCCTATAAGCCTGCTTGGGGGTGTATTGTACTAGAATAACCGTGTTTTGACCTCAATTGTGCCCTAAAACATGTGCTTTTGACCTAAAAAATATGCCTCTGTGCACCTCTCAACAAGCCGCCTGTAAAAATGAATATGTATAGATGGGTGTGAGGTATGGTGGGTTGGCGGAGGCGAAGAAGTGGCCAAGGGAGTGAGCAGGGCGATAAGAGATGGTAGCCCAGATGTGCGGGCGAGAGTATCGGTGGCACAGGTAGGTGGGGGTGGAAGCTGGGGAATGGCGAGATTGTACGGAATGCGAAGATAGGCGGCTGTTTGTCCCGTCGGGCCAAACAGGATTGAAAAGCCCTTACAATTAGCATAGTAAAGATAGTGGAGAAGTCCAAACGTTATGCAAATTCATCTACTCTATTCATACTACCTACTGTAACTTTATGCAAATATCAACGATCTCGAACTACCGCATACTAAACCCAAGTTCACCGATTTATGGCATCCTGCGCCTATAGCTCAGTTGACTAAGGCGCAAACGGGTAAATTTTTCGTCCTCCTTCTCACCAGTGTATACGGTGACTGGGTTCGAATCCCTCCTCGCCCACTCCCTGTATCGATTACCTATTGTATACGGCAACCCTTTCTTCGTACAGTACGTACAATGCCTACTACTACTATTCCTCAGCACGTACATAAAAACACAACGTACGTAGGACCCTTCAGTACCAGCAGGATTCCCTTCTATACCCCCCTGTTGAGAAAATCAATCATTCTAGCCCTTACGGCTGAGGCCGTAAGGGCAAAAACATAAAAAATGTCCCATGCATAGCCCCCCCTATGCATAGCCCCATATAGGACCTCTCAATTTTTGCATAGCCCCATGGGGCTATGCATGGGTAAACACGGTATCTACCATACAGTAAATATTTTGCGCCTCTGGCAGCTGAATTTTGGGGCGTAAATGAAAAACTGGGGCGAAAATGCGCCTCAAGTTACCACGTACCTACCCTCCCCCAATACTAAGTACCTTCCAAAGTGCAGTCCAACGACAGCACGGTCAGTAGGGCACTGCGCATAATCTCTGTCCATTCCGGGTCCGGACTCTCTCCCCTCTCCCCCTTCTTCTCCCCCGCCTCTTCCTCCCCTTCCGTTCTCCCGTGATTTCCCGATGCTTTCTCCTCTTCTTCGCGCTGATTGGCTGAGGCGGAGGAAGGAAGCGGTTGCGTGATGAGGGCGCGCAACGCCTGAAGCGCGGCGGCCGCTGGTTGGCTCACGTGACCGGGTGGCCAATCAGGCACTAGCTGACTCCGATCCTGCTTCGACGTCTCACGCAGAACGCCCAACACCAGGAAGAGAAGTATGGGCAGCAGGCATAAGGTACCTGAAGGAAACGAACCGATATGGTAAAAGACTCACTTTTCTCATTGCATTCGCCCCCTACCATTGTTGAGGTGGAACGATTTGTCTGGTATGCGTGTATCGCACTAGCTATGTATGCGTGTAGCGTACTACGTAAATAACCCTGTTTTGACCGTTCAAAAACATTGCTTTTTGCCTTTAAAAAAACCACGTGTATGCGCTACTACTTTTGCAAACGCTACTACGGGGCCCACTAGTAGGTACCTTCTCTGGTACAGAACTGCGTTATCCTCGTGAGCGTGTGCAGAGCTGTGGACACCAGGGCTTGAGCCTCCCTAGACAGTCGCCGTCCCCTTGCCAGTACCACACCGCGCGACACCCCACCAGGTGACACGCCAGGTAGCTACAGAAAGAATATAAAGAAAACCTGTACACATAGTAGGCCTACATGTTTTGATACTGCTGGTTTGACGTAGTACTGTAAAGCTTCATGTATAACCCCCGGGGGAATAAAAATCGTTTGTCACCGATTCGAGGGGGTTATACACGAGGGGTTATATTCGAAGGGGTTATACACGAAGCTTTACAGTAACCTAGCTAGGCATACCGCGTTCCTTTCGTTACATGTGTACTTGCCTTCTTCTACAGTACGTACTGTAGTTACACTTAGTACTAATTGACGCAGGCATGCGTGCACTGTTTGTTGTACCTGTCGCACGAACAGACAAAGGCAGACTTCGAGCGTAGCGAAAGCGACCGAGCGTTCCACATCGAACACGCCGTCTACCCCCTCCGTTCTCGCTCGTCCCTGCTCAGTTTTCTGATACCGCTCAGCCGCCATCAGTATTTCATCCACTACCTCCATACAGAGAGCTTGCGTAGACGAAGTCTCACGGGTCAAAATCAACCTGAACACTTGCAACGGTCATCACATATACAGTCATGCACGTACGTACTGTATGTACGTTCACACACCTTGGAACACGCAGCGTTGTACTGTACAATGCGTGGTACGGAGTAGAACGACATACAAAAGCAAGTAGGGTACTGTGGGGTAAACCCGGACAGGGGGTAAACCCGGACACCTACACCTACTATATCTCAGCAACCATACGGCCGATTGAGACAAGTATTCTACCAATCGATTCCTTGAACTCTCCCCTTTCAAATGAGCTACTAGTATGTATGTTCGTCACTTGCTGTAAAGCGGCAAGTTCAGAAAAGCTTAGGTGTCCGGGTTTACCCCATAGCACCCTACTATTTATTTGTACATACGAATCAAGCACGCCATGTATGTAATGTACGCAGGGTACTGTGGGGAAAATCCGGATAGAAGTATAACTTTCATCACACGTGAACTCCGAATTCGGAGCGCTGACCAGTGCTTCAACGTGTTCAATCGCCGAGTTCGCACCGAACTCGCTCCGGTTTTTTCCAAAAAGCATACGTGTGCGTGTCAACAGCCGAGTTTGTATTTCGGAGACGTTGTGAACTGAACAACCGACTGTCCCTTTTTACCCCACATCACCCCACTGTACATGCTGATTCTACACGTACCCTACCTGTGCATAACGTTGAGCACTTCCACTGGTAATTTCGGATTGCTCCCCACCAGTTCTCGTTTGGCCCACGCGGAAGAAAATAAGCTTTTCAGTGTCTTCAGACAGATTTCGACCGTCTCCAAACAGTCCACTTCCCGCGGACCACACAAGGCTTCCAGACAAATTCCTGCATTGCACGTATGTACATAGGCGCGTTTGTGCATACGCACATCATGTACGTAACAGGGTACTGTGGGATAAATCCGGCCATGGGGTAAACTCCGTCACCTAAGTTCCTTTGCAGTTTGCACTTGCTGTTTCAGCAAACGATGAACCAAATAGCTCATTTGAAAGAGGCGAGCACAAGGAATCGATCGATATAACGTTTGTCTCAAATCGGTCCATTGGTTACTGAGATGCGTAAGTATATGGAGCCTTGAAACTTTAGTGGGCGGATTTTCCCTTGGCCGGGTTTACCCCACGGTACCCTATCTGGTCCTTACCGAGAATGAGGTAGAATCGATTTTCCCTCGTATCCTTCTTTCCCACGCTCGGCGCCTGCTTTTCGATCATACGAGCGGGACTGTTGGCAGCTACTGCCTGCAAAAACATAGCCTCCTTGCCCCATTCATTCACAGCTCTTCCCTCACAATATCCTGTACTTCCTTTAGTCCGGTCACCTTTACCCCACACTACTATCTATTACTTGCGCGCCTAGACTTTTGGGTGGTCGCTACCTACCTACCTATGTAAACTTTATCCTCTTTTGCTCTAACGTCTAGCCACATCTTTAGGAGCCGATATTGTCTCTGTGAAGCAGGGAACCAGTTTAGAATGCGCGAAATAGACCAAAATGTTGCGAAATCCACGCATGTAAACGTTGCCTCAAGTTTTTGAAAGACGGAGGAGAGGCGGTTATTTTCTCTGGTCACTCCTTCGGTCGGCCTTTCCACTATCAAACGCAGCATCACCCAACGCATTATCGATCGGTTTACCGTCTTCCAAAAAGTTGCGGAAATCTTACTTTCTTACCCCATTCATCGTCTTCGTCTTAAGAGTCTCCTGATCCCTCTCCTCTCCGCCTTCGTTATGTTGGATCCAGGTGGCCGTGGCGTAAAGAATCGGCGGCCACGCGTCCTGGTAGTGCGGCCGGGCCGCGTCGGCCGTCTCGGGGGTATAGTAGGCGCCCCCCTCGGGGGGCAACTGGCTGCCGAACTCGGGGGGCAAACTGAGGAGGGCCGAGTCGCGAAGCGCGCCCAACCAACAGCCCACCAGAGCGCAGAGTTCACCCGACACGAGGGTGAGCAGGCTTTCGCCGGGCCCGGCAGCTTGGGTGGGGCCTTCGTCGGAGGATGATGGGTCTGGAACAGAAGAAAAGAACATGGGGAAGGATGGATGTAAGGTAGCGTGGGGCAAACACAGACATGTAAGCTTTTCTGAACTTGCCGCTTCAGCAAATGATGAACATGGTAGCTCATTTGAAAGAGGAGAGTTCAAGGAATCGATTGGTAGAATACTTAGGTATCTCAATCGGTCGTCGAGATATATTAGGTGTCCGGATTTACCCCCGTGTCTGGGTTTACCCCACAGTACCCTACAGCGTAGTGTTGTGGACGGGAGTGAAGGAAGTTATGTACGTATGGAATGAAGAATATGATGTGTCAACCTCCGCTATGCATAGGTACGTACGTATGTACCTTTCATTTACAGAATTTTGTACATACATACGTGCATACAAAGGACCAAACACCTCCAAGAAGGAAAACATAAATCTATAGGCAAAACTCTCGAATTCTTAGCATCACCAATACACACCGGGTGGTCGTCCCTATGCAATAATATTTTACGCACCATTCCACAAGTACGTAACAGGGTACTGTGGGGTAAACCCGGCCATGGAGTAAACCCATCACATGATATACCGAATAGGTCATTTGAAAGTGGAGAGTTCAAGGAATCCATTGATATCTTACTCGTCCCATTCGGTCCATTGGTTGCTAAGATATTCGGCCCTGACACCTTGACCAGTCTTTCCCATAGCCCGGTTTACCCCACACTACCCTACACAGTACACCATCATTTCACCTTTCTTCGCCCCCTCCTCCTTTTCTTCACCCATCATCGCTTTGAACTCCTCGTGCTGTTTGATGGCGAGTATGTAGACCTGGGCCCAGGCCTTGAGAATGCTCAGCTTCTCCAGGGTGGCTGCGCTTTCGCTGTACAGCTGCGTGGAAATGGAGCCCTGTTTCAGCTTCGCCAGAGAAGACACCAGCAGCTGGTGCACGCGACGCAAGTCGTTCAGATCTCGCGCCACGCCGCTTCCGATCCAACTGCTGCATACCTGTAAAATCAGACGTCGGCACGGAATTCGGGGTGGGGGTATCATGCAATTTTGGGGATCTCCAAAGTAAGGCTGTTTGAGCTTTGGGGTTTTTTGGGGAGTACGTAGTTTTTTCAATGTACGCGAGTGGGGTTATGTGAGGAGGTGGGTGGGATATGTATGCTGTACATACCCCAACTTACCCCAGGCCGATGTCTACCTGTTTGCATAGCAGAAACGAATACAAAGTTTTGCATTGAAAATAAGGCATGATTTTTCCCGCTTTTACTAAAGCTCGGGGTGCAAAACCAAAAAAGCAATACTTTGCGAAACTGAAATAGGAATAATGGGATGCGCTGAAAGTAATAATATGGAGAAAGAAAGAGCTTTGAGAATTCCTATTTCAGTTTCGCAAACTATTGCTTTTTTTGGTTTTGAACCGCGAGCTTTAGTGAAAGCGGGAAAATCCATGCCTTATTTTCAATGCAAAACTTTTTATTCGGTTTCTGGGAGCAGCAACAACAGCGATGCACATACCGTATTACCGCTGTATAATCCCCCCATGCATTGTCCCATATTTGCAAAACATGAAAAATGTCAACTGCATAGCCCCTCCCTTATGCATAGCCCCATCTGCATACACTGTAGAGTACCTGAAGCTGCCAAAATAAGCCGGTCAATTGGCTCCGTCCTACGATGGGTACGTATTCACCATACGCAATAAGAGCTAGTGCCTGGTCGCGAGGCGACCCCTCTGAAGTAACCTTGATTTCCAGTGTAACTTTTGATCGGTAGTCGACGCGAAGGTCGGCGCCGTCGTCGTTCTTGGTCGTTTGTTTCTTTCCGCGCCGACCTTCGCGTGGACTACCGATCAAAAGTTGCACTGAAAATCAAGGTTAGTTCAGAGGCAGGGGTCGCCTCGCGACCAAGCACTGGCTCTTAGTGCATATGGTGAATAGATTACCTGGCAGGCGGCGGCCGTCACGTGACTCGGCGTTTCCGGCGTGAAGGCGGGACGCAGCGCGGCGCCGACTTGCGCCTGAAACTGCTCCAGGATCACGTGACCCGGAAACTCCGGCTCGCTCACACTCGCGAACTTGTTGATCACATCCTACATGCATACGTACATACATGCACCATTCATTACAGCAGCAGGAAAGGTAGGGTGGTGTGGGGTAAACCCGGCCACGGGAAAACCCGGCCTGGCCACCTAAGTTTCAGGGCTGCATATCTCAGCAAGCAACCAATGGAGCGATTGAGACCAATGGATATCAATCGATTCCTAAACTCTCCTCTCTCAAATGAGCTATTTGGTTCATCTCTTGGTTGAAACAGCAAGTTCAAAGGAGTTTAGGTGGCCGGGTTTACCCCATGGCCGGGTTTACCCCACAGTACCCTATCTTACAGTACATATAGCATTCCATCAAACGCCGAGTCGATATTTCACATTCCGAGTGAACGTAGACGTCTTCAAAAAACAAGGTTGTCTCCGCGGACCACAGACTGATACGAAAGATACGGACCGGTCATGTAGCCAACCCGTACTTTCTAGACGGCATGCGTGTACAACCATCTACTCTTTATTATATCTACCTACATTCTTCAAGAAGTCCACACCGACTCGGGATGTAATAATTACCGTGTCGGCGTTTGAGCAATTAGCAATAACAGGAAGTGCGATTGATTTAGACTGCAGAAAAAGGTGATGCGTGCACAAGTTTTTTTTCCGGTACTTGAAGGCAAGCGAGTCCAGCCAAGCGAAGCTCGTTACTGTCGGAAGTGGCGGCCATGAAGGACATACGGATCAAGTCGGACAGATGCAACACCAGATAATCACCTGCAACAGTCATTCATTCATGGAACATCCTCTTTGTCTCTCTACAGTCTAGCCAATAAGAGTTCGTCATGGGACTCAAGTCGTATTGCGTAGAATAATAGGAAAAGACAAAATGAGGATAGCTGTCCATGCTTCAAGTAATACTTACAGCGAATAATTCACCGGGCGTTTTCTCGCTACCTGTGTAGCGCACTTATTGTAAAGAAAAGCCCTTATGGCACCGTTCACATCGGAAACATTAGGCGCTATTTCAGTCCAAAGCATGGACCGCTTCAAAACATGGACATTTCCTTAACGTTGGAAATTTAGGCTGGGCGTAGTTGGCTCGGCGCTTCCATGGAGCTCGACTTCCGGTGTGAACGGGCCTTTTTACTCGTACATACAACGCGTACTGTAGGGTACTGTGGGGTAAACCCGGGCACCTAGTATATCTCAGCAACCATAAGACCGATCGAGACAAGTAATCTACCAATCGATTCCTCGAACTCTCCTCTTTCAAATGAGCTACCATATTCAAATCATTTGCTGAAGCGGCAAGTTCAGAAAAGCTAAGGTGTCCGGGTTTACCCCTGTGTCCGGGTTTACCCCACAGTACCCTACTTTTTCCTCCGCTCATCTGCAGCTCCTTGGCCAGCGCCAGGTCGAAATGGGCGCGCTCCGCTTCGCACAGGTGGATGAGCTTCCGCACCAGTTCCACCGCGAACACGCGCGTCGGCCAGCGCGGAAGGACGCCACTGCCGCCGCCTCTCACGACAGCGCCCCCTCCCCCTCCGGAGGCAGAGGAAGAGGACATCACGGCCTCATCCTCCTCCTCCTCATTCGCCTCATCCTGATCCTCGTTCGCGACGGCAGCCGTAGACGCAGAAGAGGAGGAGGCGGACGCGCCCATCACCACCTTCTCGTCTTGCTGCGGGCTCAGCAAATCTAGGCAGATAGGAGGAAGAGAAGGTAGACGAATCATGTATGTAACGGAGACTTGGGAGATA
Source organism: Epsilonema sp. ZAB3_2 (assembly GCA_030247985.1). Classification (NCBI taxonomy): domain Eukaryota; kingdom Metazoa; phylum Nematoda; class Chromadorea; order Desmodorida; family Epsilonematidae; genus Epsilonema; species Epsilonema sp. ZAB3_2. The sequence continues at coordinate 38,969 of JASAMW010000112.1, forward strand.
AGTCTCAGAAAGTCCCGATCTGAAGTAAAAAGAGGAATGCCCATGTTTTGTCGAAACCTCCATGCAAACATACGTCCATGTTTTTTCCGGAATTACATGGACGCATGTTTGCGAGGTTTCGAAAAAACATGGACATTCTTCTTTTTACTTCAGATCGCGGCTGTCATTATCGACAAAGGCCTCAACACCTCATTATGGTACTGTTTTACGTAGGTACATACATACATACTTTGTTTAAGACGTTCACAATCCGTACATACTAATACAACTGTTACGTTCCGCGTTCCGAATGGCGATATCTGGGCCTCAAAGTGGATCGAATGGGAATCGAACCCGCTACCCTCGGTCACAACAGCTGTGGACTTTGGCACACGACCACGTGCCGGTCCAAGGACAGATGGCTAAATGCTAATCTCGCCTATATACAGTACATACCTAGAACTAGTGTACGTACACTACTGGCCTCGAACGCTATTGCCATACGTACGCAGTACGCTACAATAATTATTTTTGGGTGTATATCCCTATTGTATATTCCCCAGTGTATAACCCCATTGGCAAAACATATATTATGTCCCATGTATACCCCCCCCCGAATGTATCCCCCAGTGTATAACCCCCATCAGACCTTTCGATTTTTTCTATACAATCAAAAAATACGGTACCCCACGCCTGTCCCCACTTACTGTACCCGAACTGGAGGTAGCAGCCAGTATATCCTTGCAGAGTGTCAGCCAGTGCGCCAATAGTTCCCCAGCAGTGGCCTGTACCAAACTCAGCAGGGTCTCTTTCACGTTAGACCGGAGGCCTGCATCCGTTTCCGTGTCCAACATCGCGAACAGTGCCCCTTCCAGTCCTGTATCGGGCAGCGGTGACCTCTGAGCTCTACTGCTGCCTGTCAGAGCGAATCGGTGAGCCTGTTGAATGCCCTGCGGCACCAGACCCTGAGCGTGCTCCCGTACTTCCTTCGCCTCTCGCTGCACCAGCTGTCGAAGACAGGACACTGACGCCGCGCGTACTACCAAATCCTCGCTTGAGAGCATACGCTGCAAGAGAGAACCCAAGTTACACAAAATGGGGTTCACATTTTCCAAAAGATCCGCCCCTCTACTCAGTACGTACTGTACATAATATGGTATCAAGGAAAAACCACCCATGGAAATCAGAAAGGGATGCAGAGGTACCCTGAGATACTGTAGGGTACCATGGGGTAAACCCGAATACGGGGTAAACCCGGACACCTAAAGCTTTTCTGAACTTGTCGGTTCAGCAAATGATGAGCATGGCAGCTCATTTGAAAGAGGAGAGTTCAAGGAATCGATTGGTAGAATACTTGTCTCAATCGGCCGTATGGTTGCTGAGATATCCTAGGCGTCCGGGTTTACCCCCGTGTTCGGGTTTACCCCGTAGTACCCTACATCTTCCAAAGCCATGCCTTGAATTGAAAGAAGGGTGGTGTAAGCCACAATACCGGTGGGTGGGGTGGTTTTGCCCCCCGTTACCCATAGGGAAACCCTTCCTTCAACAATAGTTCTTACGCAAAGCTGTGGCACCAGCTGGCTCAGATTCACGTGCCGCTGTGCGAAGAGGTGGAGCTGTTGGAGACAGGCGACGGCCTCCGCCTGCACCAGCGCGTCCGGATGCCCGCTCATCATGGCGCCGCCCACCAGGAAGGAAGCGCGCGTGCCCACGATCCCGCCCACGCTCCCGCACAGCTCCGGACCCACCGTGGTGATCAGGGCGCTCAGCATCTTCCCTGTACATACAAACACACACACACATACCGTATTTACCGGTGCATAGCCCCAAGGGCTATGCAAAAATTGAGAGGTCTTATATGGGGCTATGCATGGGGTGGGGCTATGCATAGGGGGGGGGGGGGGGGGCTATGCAAGGGACATCTTTTATGCTTTTGAGAGGTGCGCAGAAGCATATTTTTTAGGTCAAAAGCACATGTTTTAGGGCATTATTGAGGTCAAAACAGGGTTATTCTAGTACAATACACCCCCAAGCAGGCTTATAGGCATGTTAGCTTGGTGTGGGAGTGGCTATGGGTAGCTTATGACCAGCTTATGTAGGTAGGTTCAGTACTGTACAGTACATATGGGCTATGCATAGGGGGGGGGGGGGGGGGCTATGCATTATGTTTTGCCAGTATGGGGCTATGCATAGGGGGGGGGGCTATGCATAGGGGGGGGGGGGGGGGGGGAATGCATGGGTAAAAAAGGTAGTCTAGGTACTTCACTAGAGAAAGATACTACAGGTAGGACACTACGTAGTATGGGACAGAACTGGAACAGAGCGAAATTCCGCACACAATAGCACCTACAACAGCTGCGTACAACCGTGGTGCAATTCGGAGCAAGCCCGACCCAGTCATATACAGTAAGTGGCCGGTGTCAAAATTATGGGAAGAAACTTGGTGTCCAATTTAACCCCTCCTCTATTTGACAGGTCGCCGCAACCACCTTCGATGGCGTTTTCGACACTTTGTCAATTTTGTCGTCTGGGGTCGCATTTTGGTCGCGGCGACCTGCGAAATAAAGGACGGGTTAAGCAACGAATACGCCTGGCACATTTCCCTCGAGCATGAATAAGTCTTTAATAATATGTACTTTACACTACAGTACGTTTGGCAGAGATAACACCTACCCAGGCACTGGGCCAAATCAGCGGCAGCCGACGGCGTAGTAAGCAGGAGCTTGAGGCAGAGACTCAGCGTCGGTTCCACGTAACCCCGAAACATCGGACCGCCGGTCTCCGCGATCAGGCACAGCGCGTGCAAACACCACACCTTCAACACAACAGAAAGAAGAAGCTGCATGCCTGCACAGTTTGCCTGCACAGCCGCTGGTACATCTGGTAAAAATTTTCGTTATCAGTTCTTCCGTAGCTGCTCTATCGATGCCGACAAGATAAGACATCAATCATTTCGAAAGTCTGCAAATATCTACTACGTAGCGTACCTAGCAATCTACGTACGCACTGTACTACATGCATACCTGCACAACTGGCGAAGTGTTATCCTGTGAGAGTGCCAGGAGAATACTCACGCTGGTGTTCAGATGTTGACCAGAGCCCAGAGAGCCGACGTAGCGATGCAAACAACCCAGAGCCAGCGAGTGGCCGGTACGGTTAACGACGTCGCGACACGACTTCAACCTGTGCATGCATAGATCCAAGCACAGTAAACTCATACCACATCTTGCCGTCATTGTTGTCAACATGCAGCAGACCTGTTGTCGGTTTGCTGACAACGAATGCTTGGACGAATTGCCGGTTTGTTGTCATTCTCGACAACAAACTGACAAGAAACCGACAACATCTTTATGACTATGTATTCGTGGTCAACAACCGGACAACAAACGACACAACAACGACGGCTTTGCGCACACATACCACACCTTACCGTCATTGTTGTCAACAAGTAGCAGACCTGTTGTCGGTTTATTGTTGTCACCTTGTCACAACAAAGTGACAATTCCCACCTACTTACCACCTACAATTCCCACAATTCCCACCTACTTATACAGGAATCCCTAATTAATATATAAATTCTGGGAGCTGTGAGAGTCTCAGTATATAGGGCCGGACGGGGTCAATATTTAGCGGGTGGGGCGAATGCAGGAATCAACACCCTAGGTGTTGCTCTTCCTGAAACAAAAAAGCGCATGAAAAAATTCGCCCTGTGTGGCGAGCTAGACACGTCCAAAGGTGGCCAGGTCGCAAAAACGCTGAAAATGACTATTTTCTCCAGATATTTCCGGTTCCAGTGGAGCTATCCGGCTGATTTTTCGTACACACGTAGCCCCAATGGGACCCTACCTGCATGCAAAATTTCAGCCCTCTATGCCTCTTGGAACCCGAGATATAGCGTTGTGAACGCGAAAATTACTGTAGCGGGATTCGCGATTTTTCAGCTAATATGTGAATAGCGCATCATCTTGTGAATTGCCCGGTCTAATTTTTTGTCAGTTTTTAGGGACGACCTAGTAGATTATAATTATGGAAAAAAATCGAAATCGCTGTGATGCGAACTCGAGCACGAGAGCGCTGAATGCGATACGGTAGGACCAAACATAGTCAATTTCAGCGTTGCGAACGCGACGAGACAGATACACCAGACGTACGTAAATGAAACGTACACGTCATGTGAACGCGGCATCACTGTACAGCTCCCTATATCATACGTAAACATGCCAGGAATGTACGCACGTAGTGTACGTGTACGTACGTACTTGCGTTTACACACAAAGCCGGGATTCCAGTATGCGCTGGCACATCGAGTGCTAATACTGATGGCTGTGCATAAAAGCAAGTTCGCTTAGCCTCTTGTTTTTGGCTGTCATGCAGCAGTCCACAATCCACATAAATAACAATAGCGTTGCATAGCTAACCTTGCCGCCGATGCATGAACTGCTTCCGATTTGAAGGTTGCTTCACATATGGCATAATTGAAACGGTGAGCGTGAGAAAATACGGCATCTACAGGGCCACATAAGCGGAGAGCAGGGGCCAGGAGCGTGAAAACTGGGCAAATAGCACGTCGTATGCAGCCATTTCAGGCAACGAATGAGGAAGGAAGCTGCGAAGAATGCAGAATATGATGCAACTGCTGCGTACGTTCGCTCAAACACGGCAATGACTAATAAAAGCATGATAAACGCACGTAGAATGCAGTTTTAGGCACACGAATGCTGGCGGAAGTTGTTATTTCCCGTTGATCTCGTGAAAAATTGCCCATGAAATTGCGTATGATACGGGAAATTTGAAATGGCGCACAACGAAACACGACGAACGGCTCGCCGCGCTCGCAACGCTGAAAATGACTATTTTCGGTCATACTGTATCGCATTCAGCGCTCTCGTGCTCGAGTTCGCATCACTAGCGATTTCGATTTTTTTCCATAATTATAATCTACTAGGTCGTCCCTAAAAACTGACAAAAAATTAGACCGGGCAATTCACAACATGATGCGCTATTCACATATTAGCTGAAAAATCACGAATCCCGCTACAGTAATTTCCGACTTCAATAGGCTATATCTCCTGTTGCAAGAGGCGTAGAGGGCTGAAATTTTGCACGCAGGTAGGGTCCCATAGGGGCTACGTGTGTACGAAAAATCAGCCGGATAGCTCCACTGGAACCGGAAATATCAGCAAAAAAGTGGCAATTTCAGCGTTTTTGCGACCTGGCGACCTTTGGACGTGTCTAGCTCGCCACACAGGGCGAATTTTTTCATACGCTTTTTTTTGTTTCAAGGAAGAGCAACACCTAGGGTATTGATTCCTGCATTCGCCCCACCCAGTAAATATTGACCCCGTCCACGAATATTTCACAGCTCCCAGAATTTTTATATTAAACAGAAAAGATGGACTATTCACCATACGCAATAAGAGCCAGTGCTTGGTCGCGAGGCGACCCCTCTGAACTAGCCTTTATTTTCAGTGCAACTTTTGATCGGTAGTCGACGCTAAGGTCGGCGCGGTCGTCTTTCTTGCTCGTTTGTTTTCTTTCCGCGCCGACCTTCGCGTCGACTACCGAGCAAAAGTTGCACTGAAAATCAAGATTAGTTCAAAGGGGTCGCATCGCGACCAAGCACTGGCTCTTATTGCATATGGTGAATAGTAGCTCTGCTCACTTGTCGAAGCTGTACTGCGCCATGCCAGCCACAAACTGCGGATCTCCCACCACCTGCGCCAGACGACCCAAGGCTTCAGCTGCCGCACAGCGCAACAGAGGGTTGGACGCGCCCAAACTGCTCACCAGTACACCCACCGCACACTTCTGCAGGGCTTCGCCTACAGCAGAAAACAGCAAATACTGTACACAATAGGGTGCTGTGGGGCTAATTCGGGCCAAGGGGAATGGATAATAGACCCGGTGGTCCTTATTGTGGTCTTCTGCGCCTTCAGAACTAGGTACTTCGCCTTCAGCAGTACTTCCAGCTAATAGGCGAGAAGGAAGAGACAATAGGTCAACTTTCGCCCGAAAAAATTATGATGGTGGCCCGATTTACCCCACGATACCCTGGCTGCATAAGTTCATGCCTAACTCGAGCTTTTAGAGCTAGATAAATCATGTCGCTTGCCTTCCAATGCTTTCTTTTGCTCTGCTAACGTCTTCAGGGCACACAGGAGAGCCGTAAACACATTTATCTGAATCGCCTGCTGTCTCTGCGTAAGTTTGGTACTCTTGATACAGTCCGCAAAATGCTCCATTATTTGCAATCTGTGCTTGGTCGCCACAAAGGGATACACGGCTCCAAATAGGCAAACCGCCGCGTCTGTTCACAATACAACAGAACAATAAGCTGTGAATAAAAGGAACATAACTGGAAAAGGAATTGATGCACTCACTCCAACGTTGAAGGTAGTGTGGGGTAAACCCGGCCATGGGGTAAACCCGGCCACCAAAGCTCCTTTGAACTTGCTCTTTCAGCAAATGGTGAACCAAACAGCTCATTCGAAAGAGGAGGGTTCGAGGAATCGATTGACATAATATGTGTCTCAATCGATCCATTAGTTGCTGAGATATGCAGCCCAGAAACTTGGGTGGCCGGATTTTCCCATGGCCGGGTTTACCCCATACTACCCTACAGCTTGCGGTCACAAAAATCATTGCCTCACTGCATCAGTAGAGCATACAAGGGGGGGGGGGGGATGTTCGACGGTCGAGGTCGAACTCTGCTATTAGTAGAGCTCTTTTGGTTGACGACCGAGACAACGATTTTTGGGATGAGTTAACAACAGCCACTCTCACCAATCACAGCAACAGGAAGGGGGAGAGGCGAGGGAGCGGACCAATCAGGCGCCACGTCACGTGAACAAAGAGCGAACAGGTCTTGATCCAAAGAGCCACAGCTGGAGGAGTGCAACGGATGTAGCTAAAAAGAATAAACCAGATCCGTATCAATGATTAGCGACAAAAGATGAGCACATGCGATGCAAAATATTCATACAAAAGTACGTGAAATACTACCATGAACATTTGTGTATCTACCAAGATAGGGCTCAAACGTGTGCTAACGGCATGCGAATGCGATGGGTACGTACGGTTCAGAAGAATAAAAGTGTAGCGAGAAAACGTTCACCATGCAAGCGTGCAAACATGAAAGTTAGTGCAACGTGAAGAAATGACTTACGAAACTGGTGTCAGGCTTGCGATTTGGTTCCAACTGCAACAGATCAAACTGCAACCCCACACCCTTTACAAAACCCCATACTTCTAGGGTAGAGGTAGAAAGAACATGAAGGAACAAGTGGGCCACCGAAAAATGGGGTGGTTAGGGGCGCAAAATTTCTTGGAATCTGTACTAAAAAAACTTGGAGAAAGCCTCATTTTGGTTAGAGCAAACAGATTTTGCGCCAAACAATTTTTCTTCGCTATCTATACCCCTGCATACCTATACACACACCCCTGTCAAATACCCCAACACCTCCAATAGCAGGGAAGGACCAGAGTGAAAAGAAGCACAGAAATTTTTTTCAATAAGTGCGCACTTTTGCATTGTGTAAAATAGAGAACCAATCACCAAACCAGACAAGTGTTATGCTATGGATAGTATACCTTCACCATACAGAAAGACGACAGAGCGAAAAATCGGTAACTGCTCAGTCTTCAGAAAAGAAAAAGCCGGGTTTCTCATCTCATCCGTTTTTCCCTTACCGGTTGCTCAATATCTGTATGATCCGTATCCTGCAGATGCGCTCCCAAAAGTCTCCGGTCGTCGGGGTGACACAGCGAGGACAATAGGGATGTGACGGTTCCTGGACCAGTTCCGGAATCTGTGAGACTCACCTCTGCCACCAGTTCACGCAGTAAGCCAGAGAAACAGGCTGTACAGAGAAAACGCTCATTGCGCGCTCTAGTTAGCCTACTTATTGCAGCTACTTTTTCACTACGATGTCTTACATTCGTAGTATTTCGGAGCGATCTGTGCCAGGGCTTGGTACAGTCTCAATCGGACCAACGCGATGCTAGGACGCAATTGGCCCCCGTACTGCCTACTTAGGGTTGGCATACTACAACAGAACAGAACCGAACATCCGGCTCATACTATACATAACATTGTACGTACGTACGTAAGCACGCAAGCAAGAGCAAAGTAACGTGACGTGCCGCGTTCCGTATGGCGAAAGCCGGGCCCCGAAAAGCGGGGAGAGAAATAGGACCGAACGGGAATCGAACCCGCTACCCTCGGTCACAGCGGTGGACGTTTAGGCACACGACCACGTGCCGGTCCAGGGACAGATGGATAAACTCGCCTTACATACCTAGAACTATAGTTTACGTACACTACTGGCCTCGGACGCTATTGCCATACGTACGCAGTACGTTACAGTAAGTAAATTAGCAAACGGGCTGTACTGAGCTAGCATGTTGAGCGCTGCATCTATCGGACCCAGAACTCTTCGCAGCATATCGTCCGAGATCAAAGGCTTGCAGTAAATGAACAGGCTCGCCATTGCTGCAAAACAACGTAACGTACAGAAGAATCAGTACGCCATTCGCATACATTTACCAGGAGAATACTCCGGCATCTGTACATACATTACATACCGGATAATGCTCCGGCTCTAGCTTCCAAGGTGACTTGCCAAGTGAACGCGTCACCCCTTTGTTTCTCAGCCTCTGCCTCTTTGGCACTGCGAGGAAAGGCGCTCTTCCACAGCAACAGTAATCGAGGTAAATGACCACGTACCACGGACGTACCTGTTGCAAAGCGACCATATATTCACCAGTTGCGCTAAAAGTTACTTACGGGTTGTCGCGATCTGACCCTTTGTATGTTACCCCTTTCTCAGGTGCAAAACCTGATGGTGAGAAACACAGATATATCTAATGTACGTAGGGTACTAAGGGGTAAACCACCAGACCAGGGGGTAAATCCGGCCACCAAAGCTCCTTTGAATTTGCTGTTTCAGCAGATTATGAACCAAATATTATAAGGGGAGAAGTCAAAATATCGATTGGTATCGTATTGGTTGCTAACATAAGCAGCCCTGAATTGGCCGGATTTTCCCAGGACTGTGTTTACCCCATGCTACCCTACTTACCTAACGTGCAGACGGAGGCGAGCAATGTCCATCCTGCCTGAGTTTTCACCGTTGCTAATCGAGTGGTCTGCGTTGCAGTACGTAGCAACTCTTCCGCAGCGTTGAATACTTGACGACCTGCAGATGTGCAGAAAAACATATTGTACGTACAGTATGTACTCTACTGCACGTAATAAGGCAACGATTCGGACAGTGGGGAAATGTGGGGCAAACCCGGCCATTTTTTACCCACATGGCCGGGTTTACCCCGAAGTGTGGTAGTGATATGTAAAGTAGGGTACTGTGCGGTAAAACTAGTCATCTAAGCTTCACAGTTAACTTGCTAATTTTAGCAAATAATGAACCGAACAACTCATTTGAAAGAGGAGAGTTCAAGGAATCGACTGAATAGTTGTCTCAATCGGTCCTCTGGTTGCTGAGATCTGCAGCTCTGAAACTTTAGGTAGCCAAATTTTCCCACGGCCGGATTTACCCCACAGTACCCTACAGCAAACAGGACAGACGTAATTGTACCTTTTCCGTAGGGTATCCCCAAGGGGCACTGGTAGGAACCGCCCAACAGCGCGCTCAAACCCAGCGAATAGCCGGAAATAGCATCCGCGGAAGCCTTCATGTGATCCAGTCTGCAACAGAAAACAACAAGAACACGACGCCCTAATTATCGAGGCGCACAGCACACATGTAATATGTATCGGGTGTTTTTCTCCAGAACGATTTTGTGACTGTCAAGTGAATGGGTTTCCCTGCATCGATTTTGCTCAAATTTTGCCCAAATATTCCCGAGCGTTTGTTTACCATTTACTTGGCATATTGCTACAGGCCGTGCCGTACGTACCGATTGAGGCATCGATCGATGAGAGGCGTGAGTTGCGAAGGAACCGCGGCGGTGACCGCTCGCAGGCACCACGCGGCGGACACGCGCACGCTCGCGCACGGATGCAACAGACCACCGAACACGGGCTCCAGCACGCCTATATAATGCAATCTACAGCACTGTAATGTAAAGCGTCCTGCACTCTAATGAGTCCTGCTTCGGCCCCCACGCGGGAAAGAAAGACACGCCGCTCGCCTGTTCAAAGTTGGGTAATAACGATTCTTCGCAACGGAACGACAGCAGCAACTACGCGCGCGCAGACGCCGTTTTTACTGCTTGGCGCGAGGGGGCCAAAACACGACTCATTATTACACACAGTGTAGGGCGCTTCACACACACATACACAGGTGACGGCGAGGTAGTTCGGGCCAATTCGGACCAATCTTCGTTCAGCTGCACGGCGAATCAGCGAAATTGTCCAAATTTGATTATCATGGGGTAAACTCGGCCAGTTTTATTGGTGGGGTAAACCGGCAACCCACGTAGAAAGAACGGCCTTCAGTAAGTAGGTAGAGATGGGCTGAGACCGAGATTTGGAAAATTTTACCGAGACTGAGAGTCGCGGCGCATCTCCAGTATTAGGTGGCCGGATTTACCCCATGGCAAGCAACCCATGTGGTGCACTACTGTACCTGACGCTTCAGTGAACAACGGCGTAGCAGCCGTGCCAATCTGTTGCACTAGAGCCGCCAATTCTTGCAAGGCGCAGATTAGTACGTGCTGAGCGGAGAGAATTTCCGGCGATAGCGTTCGATCCATCCCGCCCTCAACGTTGAAATCTGAAATTAAAATGACATTTCGCGTCATACGCGTATAACCCCGTGAGGGAAAGCAAGGCTGGACAATAGTCTGGCAAGAGAGAGAGTTCGCCTTAGGACTCAAGTAATCCTGCGTAGCTTGAAAGTGCAATATCTATTTTACGCAACGCGCCTTGAATGCCATAGCGAACTCTTACTAGCCAGACTATTTACGATATGCAGTAAGGCGATTGGGTTGGTTGATTGATGGCGACCCCGCGGTATTTAGTGCAAGTTTAGATCGGTGTCTACGGGGTCGTCGACGTCATTTACTGTCAATTCTTCTTTTCACTCGCTCCTTTTCCGCTCCCAGATGATTGAACAAGGTCGACGACCCCGCAGCCACCGATCCAAACTTTCACTAAATACCGCGGGGTCGCTATCGACCAACCCAATCGCGTTACCGCATATCGTAAATATCCAACAACAAAACCATCTTATCTATCCGCTTTCTTAACACATTCCGCGACCTGGCGTCATTCATTGTTGGCAACAAATTGTTGTTCGTTATATGGGTGTTGTCGGTTTGTTGTTCGTTTCTTGTCGGTTTATTTATTGACGAATGGACAACAAACCGACAACACCAATATACAGTATAAAACGGAGAGCAAACGAACAAGAAACCGACAACAGCTGAACGACTTCTTGCCAACAATGACGCCTCCTCGGGGTATGTGTTTTAACATTAATGGTAATTGGTAATTACCAATTGGTAATTATGGTTACCAATGGCGTTGAGCTGTTCCGCCAGAATCTGGCCGAGTTCCTTGCAGGCGGATTTCTGCGCCTTGCCGCCCAGTACGCGCCCTAGCGTCTTGCGCAGAATGTAGAGGATGCAGCGACGCACGTAGACGGCTTCCAGCCAGCCGGCACCTCCGTTGCTCGGTGGTACGTTGGCCAGACTGAGCACTAGGCGAGTGAACGCGCCCAGGTTGCGCTCCAACCACGCAGCGCCGAGCGTACGCACAAATTCCACGTAGGCCTGTAAAATACAGCAACAGTAGTGGGCTATAGCTAAGGGTACAAGTAAGACTTCACCGCTCACCACGCCTCTAGCGGGTTCAAAGCGAAACACTATATTCTTATTTTCCAGCAGTGTTGCACAATGAAGGAAGCAAGGAAAAGAAGGGAAGGGAGGCGGGAGGTGGGCCTTCGTCAGAAGACCTCTCTAGGAGTGCATGGCCTTGCGCAGTGCGTGCTCTAGGCGTTCATGTAGCGTCTTTGTCGCTTCGTCGCTTCTTTTCTATTCCTTCCGCGCTTGTCGTCAGGTGGCGTGGTGAGCGGTGAAGTTCTACTTGTACCCTTAGCTTTACACTCGTGGTGCGTGAATTCACCGGCATCCCTATGCTTCATCACATACTTACAGGGAATTTACCGTGAGTTTACTCGCCTCGTATGTAGCGGTGTTTTCTTTCTCTGCTTGTCGGTGGCTTAGTTTGAAACAAGCACGTAAGAATTGTATTGCCATATGTACGTACGCAGTACGTAACAAAATTTAGGAAGACAAAATTCCATACAAAAGCGACGCCGGTCCGTATTTCTCTGGGTAGGTTGGCAGTGATGCCAGAGCTGCTTCTCAGGAAGCCTGAATTGCCCCTCAGAAAGCCCCCAGCCAATAGACAAAGTGCATCCTCCAGGGATAAAGCTCTGGTTTGTTGCTGAGTTGAGGAAGACGCGGACTGAGTTTGCGATAACATAAGCTGGCGTCCTGAAATATAACAGAACAACAAACTATGTACGTGGTGTGTTGAGAGAGCTGGACCGGAGTCGACTGGACGCGAGAGAGACGATGCAAAGAACTGATTTTATTCCCTGCGCGCCGCCTATTTATACAGATCGCGGACAGGAAATTCCATGTCAACGGCTAGCATTTCCTGCTGCCTTATATATGCATGTATGTACTACATATCACCATCCCCTCTTCAGCTGGAGGAGCCAGTGGCGTGGCCCCAAGGAGAGGCGGATCCCACGGGAAAGATGGGACGAGTCCTGACAGCGACAAAGGACCGCGATCCAAGCTGCACCAACGGGACTATGATGACCGCTCGAGCCACAGCAGCAGGCATTGACCGCAAAGGAGCAACAGCCATTGAAGAGGGGATGGTGATATGTAGTACATACATGCATATATAAGGCAGCAGGAAATGCTAGCCGTTGACATGGAATTTCCTGTCCGCGATCTGTATAAATAGGCGGCGCGCAGGGAATAAAATCAGTTCTTTGCATCGTCTCTCTCGCGTCCAGTCGACTCCGGTCCAGCTCTCTCAACACACCAGTGGCGACGCCTCTGGGGATCCCACGGGAAAGATGGGACGAGTCCTGACAGCGACAAAGGACCGCGATCCAAGCTGCACCAACGGGACTATGATGACCGCTCGAGCCACAGCAGCAGGCATTGACCGCAAAGGAGCAACAGCCATTGAAGAGGGGATGGTGATATGTAGTACATACATGCATATTAAGGCAGCAGGAAATGCTAGCCGTTGACATGGAATTTCCTGTCCGCGATCTGTATAAATAGGCGGCGCGCAGGGAATAAAATCAGTTCTTTGCCATCCCGCTTCCGCATCCAGTCGGCCTCTCATCGCTCTCCTCATCGCCCAACTGCTCAGCCGAAGGAGGACGATGGGAGCGGAGCAGACCAAGATGGCGGCGACGACGATCATGGGAGCCTGCATCATCTTCCTGGTCCAGCCAAACCAGAGGAGTGCAGGGGCAAAGGCTCAAGAAGACCTGCTGGCCACAAGGGACCTCAAGGCGGAGGAGAAAGTGGCGTGGCTCCAAGGAGAAGCGAATCCCACAGGGAAGACGGGACAAGTCCTGACAGTGGCAGAAGACTCTGATCCAAGCTGCACCAACGGGACTACTACTACTACAACCGCTCGTGCCACGGAAGCAGGCGTTGACCGGGGAGCAAAAGCCAATCCTCACAGCAAGACGAGTCAGGCGCTCCGCGGGAGAAGCACCCCCAGAGGCGTCGCCACTGGTGTGTTGAGAGAGCTGGACCGGAGTCGACTGGACGCGAGAGAGACGATGCAAAGAACTGATTTTATTCCCTGCGCGCCGCCTATTTATACAGATCGCGGACAGGAAATTCCATGTCAACGGCTAGCATTTCCTGCTGCCTTATATATGCATGTATGTACTACATATCAGTACGTACGTACTGTACTTACCCTATAAGTGTTGCCTTTGGGCTGTTCATAGTGCTGTGCAATTTACATGAACTCCTGTAGAACAGGAATACATGAAATGAGAAGAAAAATTCGTCAACAAATGTCCATTTTCAAAGGTCCAAAGGCACTACCATACTACACAACACTGCGCACGTAACATTTACCAGTGACTTTTGGATTATGAGCTGCAGCCAGTAAGGTCCCCAACAGTTTTGCCACGGCCCGCCGTACTTCGTAGTTGCTGCCTTCCAATGCCTTCAGACTCAGAGATACCACATTCTCCAGTTCAGTGGACAGAAGAAAGACGGCTTCGGGTACCATGGCTGTCAGGCACTGCAACAACCATTACATAATAGCAATAGGGTACTGTTGGGTAAACCCGGACACGGGGTAAACCCGGACACGGGGTAAACACGAACACCTAAGCTCCTCGCTGCTTCAGCAACTGATGAACAACATGGTAGCTCATTTGAAAAAGGGCCTTATCTTGCTTACCCCACAGTACCCTACAGCTTACGTTGTCATATGCACAAGAAAACAATCATTCGAGAACGTTGAAGAAAACTACAAAAGTTAAACATCCTACTCTCCAGGGAACTCTGGAAATACTAGTAAGATACAGAAGATGCCCAAGCAGAGAAATCTTTCAGCGATTAACTCCTCCCGGGATTCAAAGTCTCATTGCGCAACGGGTTGTGCAATGGTCGCCAATCGACATATAGAGGCGTTGCGCAACGGTTGCCAACCAACATATGGGCGTTGTGCAACGGTTGCCAACCGTTGCCATGGTTACGCAACTTCCATATGTTGGGTGGCAACCGTTGCGCAACGCCTCTATATGTCGGTTGGCGACCATTGCACAACCCGTTGCGCAATGAGACTTTGAATCCCGGGAGGAGTTAACACAAAATATCCGCACTCCCTCAGTGGACAAAACATACACGCAACCTGATGATTACCATACCTACCCCAGCCGCTGCCGCTCTGACAGGCATAACTCTATCTGTCATGCAGGCACGAGTGGCCTTATACAGATCCTTATGCACAGAAGAACCAGCTGAGCCTAAGCCGTAGACCATCTTCTCAAAAGTCAGCATAATCTCCGCTCTCGATTGCGACTGAAACATAATAAGGCACGCTGCACATACGTTGCGTTGTATCAAGAACATATAATTATTTAATTCTTTGTTGTATGCATGTACTGCATATATTTCCCCTTATCTAGCAAACAAGTGCGTGGCGTCAATGAAACTGTTACCGAATATAGTTTTGATACTAAAGTGTATGCGTAGTACCTCAGCATTTTTGAGGGCCTTGACCAGTAGTTGAGCTGTCTCATCAATGCTCCGTCATAACATACGACCCAACTTTTCGTACATCGCACCCAAACATCACATATCACACCTAGAAAGCCAAAAGAACAGCATCAGTTTACATTTTACATTGGAACAACATCAGGCTATTCGCATGAAACATTTATGACACAGTAAAGTAAGAATAATTGAAAACCCGACCACCTACTAAAGTACTGAAAGCCATGCTTGGCTCCTGAACTTGCTGTTTCAGCAAAATTGATGAACCAAATAGCTCATTTGAAAGAGGAGAGTTTCATTTGAAACAGGGGAGTTCAAAGAATCGATTGATATCCACCATAGGCAGTAAGGGAATTGGGTTGGTCGATGCTGACCCCGCGGCATTTAGTGAAAGTTTGTATCGGTGTCTGCGCGGTCGTCGACCTTGTTCAATCATCTGGAAGCGTCAAAGGAGCGAGTGAAAAGAAGAATTGACAACAAATGACGTCGACAACCTCACACAGGCACCGATCCAAACTTTCACTAAATGCCAGCGGGGTCAGCAGGGACCAAACCCAATTCCCTTACTGCATATGGTGGATACTGTGGTCGATTTTCCCATGGCCGGGTTTACCCCATATTACCCTACGTACATACAGGTTGGTAGGCAGGAGACTAGGCGAATAGTCCTTATTCTTCAGCGTATCATTGAAAGTGTTGATTATTTTAAAGAGACTTAATGTGTCGCAAATAAAGAAGAGCGGTGGCCAGACAACTGGCCAATAGCGAGCGAGTAGGCGGACCCGGCCCGGACAGCATACGAGCTGTCAATTGGTCCACTAGTTGCTCCTGACATCCCTTGATATCCGTCTAGAAAAACAGTTTGAAAGTCTTCCCGCACATACATACACACTGCGAATAGGGTAGCGTGGGGTAATAACGGAGCGCAGAAAAATCAGGATATCTAAACTTCCCCGCTAGCTTGTCCGATGTCCAGTTTTTCCAATTTGTCTGCTCTTACGTGACCCACTGCACCCTGCACCATATTCACGCAGTGAAGTACGTAGTTAGTAGCTGAAAACAATGTGAGCTGTGGGGTACCTACTTCGGCACCTACTTCAACGTGAAAACAGGCAAAAAGGAAAAAAATTTCGCGATCGGGCTGGGCTACAAGTTCAGTCACCAATGTACTATATCTCTTCGCCTTATGGCGCGTTCACCATACGTCCGTCGTCAACGGATAGAGTTCTGCCATCCGTCCGTTCGTCAACACATATGGGTTGACGAACGGACGGACGGACGTCTGGTGAACGCGCCATTATTCAGGCCACTCTCTCAAATTGCCCCAAGGCCCAAATTCTCCGCGCTATTCCTTAGACAAGATATGTACCTAACGTGAAAGCATGTGAAGATACTGTAACCCACCCACAAACCACGACCCTGTTTGATCATGCCACCAGCTGCTAGTGGCAACATCTCTTGGATACGACTTTTACCTTTGTTGTCGATTGTTGCATAAAAAAA